>CAUYQV010116036.1:0-30731 GCA_963574575.1 Galagoides demidoff
TTTTCAAGCCTCAGTTTTTCCTTTTTAGTGATTTAAACTTGAGGATAATGACATCAGATAGTAGTCAAGAGGATTTAAAAATGTATGTAAAAGCATCCACAAATGTTTAATGAGTGTTTGCTGACTTCTCTTCCTGGTTATCCATGCAAGGATGTGTATAGAAGTAGGAGAAAGAAATCATCACGCTTAGTTCTAGAGTAAGGAAATATGCTGTAACCATCCCTAACCAGGTATAATTTTGTTGTTTTTGTTTGTTCTGTTTTTTAGACAACAGAGTGTAAGACTCTAGGCTAGAGAACAGTGGCATCATCACAGCTCACTACTCAACCTACTGGGTTCAGGTGATTCTCCTGCCTTGGTGCCCTGAGTAGCTAGAACTGCAGGTGTGCATCACTGCATCTGGCTAATTTTTAAGTTTTTTGTAGTGATGAGGTCTCACCACATTGTGCAGGCTGGTCTCGAACTCCTGGCCTCAAGCAATCTTTCTGCTTTGGCCTCCCAAAGTGCTGGGATTACAGGCATGCTCTACCATACAGACTCTGCTGCCACCCCTAACTACAAATGTCTTCATACTGTGCTTTAATCTTTCCTGATAAGTCTATTCTGTTGCCAATCGCAGATCTTGTAGAGAGGTTCTTCAGTCCTTATTAAAGCAATCAAAGCTCAGCACATATCTCTTTTCTGCTTTATCATACCCATATCATAGGTATAAATGATGGAATTCAGCTCTGGACACTTCCTATGCCTTTCACAGTTCAAGGTTTAAATGGAACTAAGTCCAACTGGAGGATGGTTATTTTGTAAACCATTCAGTAACTGGGAGAATGAGTGTTCATTCAGGCCAGAGGCCACATCACCCACAAATTTGATGTAAAATATAGCACCAAGGTAGCATTAAACATTTCCAAAGCATAGTGTTTTTTCCTTCCCCCATCCCCAGACAGTGGATACAAAAAAAATGAGACATAGACATGATTTAGCTAAAATACCTCTCAGTAAAAAGTAAAGTGCATCACCAAGTAAAGTGACAATTGCATATTTTTAGGCAAAAAATATTCTTTTTAAGATTCAAAATTTCAAGCTCTTTAACACAATCATCTGGTCACCAATCACTAGAAGGGGTTTCTTGAAGGTGGAATGCTATTGGAAAACAATCTCTAAAAGAGATTTGAAGCACTCACCTGCAATAAGGACAGAAACTGGGAAAATGGATTTTTTTCCTTTAGGTTTTTTTTTTTTTAATTTACAACAATTAATGGGGATATCTATCTGTCCGTGAAAAAATGTAAATTGTACATTAGCAACAAAGAAAATGTAGTCCTGGGAAAATTTTTTTTAAAAAAGGAAGTCATGTGATAATAAAGCAAAGGGGAAAAGCTGCGAATTATAAAACGTTGAAAGGAGTTTCAACAGATAAGATTGTTCAGTGCCTGGAAGAGGCAGATCATGAGGGATACAAGGCCCTCCAATGTCTCCTTTGCTTTGGCAGCTGCCCTCCTCAGCCAGCTAACAGACTTGCATTCTTGCATCAGTGAGAGCCCACTTTGTGATCTGTACTGTGCTTTGGGCTTTTACATTTTCTGGAAGAGCTTGAGGCTCAGAAACCCTCAAATGAAGATTCACAATTTCCTCCAAATTGTGCCTTTCTATTAAACTGTGTTTGTCTCTTCCTCTCCTAGGAAATTCTAGCTGAGTCTTGTATATGCAAGCGTGCACTCTTGCATGCAAACTGCAAGCTATTCCAGTTCTCGGGCTGGGAATCAAATGTTCTGCTACTTCAATACTAAATACTTCTCTGTCACTTCGTTGTAAGGCCAAGAAAAAAGGTTTAATAGCCATTTTCTCATGCCTTATGCCACTGGGCCTAAGATAAAATTAGGGTCAATCAGATTCTCTGCTGAGTAAATCCTCTTATCTGAACAGTCTCTCTTCCTTTGACTCTGAGTATATGGGTTTATTCAGAAGGCTGGAGGCAGGAGTTAGCCAGCATTTCCAGGTGGTCAGAACACACACTGCAGATTTCTTTGAAGCACAAGCCACCACTTTTGGCTAAATGGCTCTGGACACAGTAAATTCCCCACGCTCTAACCTTTCCTAAAGATCTGGGACAGCAATGGCTTTGGCCCTTTGCAGTTTATCCCATGTGGCCTTACCTCAACAAGACGCTGATCTTTTTTGACAGCAAAGCACGAAAGGAGAAATAGGACATGACAGGTCAAATGCACTGCAGCCATTTCCCTCCCGCCTTTCCTGGGTGGCTCTGCAGTCATGAATGGGCTTGCTGGTGCCCAACCGCAGAAATACCTGGCAGTCGAGGGTGCAAGGTCCTTTCACGGTTAACGTGCTTGAGGACGCACAAAACAGGGACAAGTCCACGTTGAGTCACTTTTTTGAAACTTTTTTTAGGGTCACATAAATCACCCCCAAAGGAGTCCTGACTTCATTATACTTCAGAGAGAACAGGAAATGGTTTTAATGAGGAATAGTAATAAACGCCACGCAATTCTGTGCAACACTTGACCAAGCAGAAAGGGGCCATGACTTCCTCTCAACATTCACGGCCTTCCACTTACAACGTTCCTTTCTAAGTTCTCATGGAAACTGAGAACCGGAAGGATCATTTAGCCTGACTCCCTCCCTCCTTTTGTTTTTCTTTTTTACATCGGGATGAGGAATGTGAACCCACAGAGGGGATATGACTTACCAAGCAGCGTACAATCACTGGGGCAGAGCTGTGAGTGACACCCTGCCTCTCATCAGACCACCCCTGAGTAAAGGTGACCTCATCCTGAGAATGGAGGACGCACCCAGAGGCAAGGGTATGTGCAGACAGGTGCATTTGGGATCTGTGACCCAACAGAGGCTGCCCTGGGACAAGGCAGACCTCACCAGGATGGGGCAGAAGAAGTGAAAACACAGCTCCTTTCTCCCAGGAAATCAGAGGAGTTCTGCTTTTCGTTCTGCTGCCCCTTACTTGTGTGTAGGTCTTGGGGGAGGATCAAGCACCAGCAATAGGGCTGCAAGGCCACAGCACTTTCTGCATAACCCAGCAGCTGTAATTAGCCCTGGGTCCTAGCAATGCCCCTCCTAGGTGAGGAAAATCAGTGGAACCAAGTGTGTAGCTATTTGTGTAATCACGCAGAAGTAGCAGGACCCTTCAGCAAATCATTTAACCTCAACTCACAATGAACGGAATCGGACCACACGCTTTCTCTATGGCCTTTGGATTTTTCTGTTTCACTGGGCTGTTGTGAGGATGAGGCAGGTCATGCCCTATCATCACAAGTTAAATATGTTCTTACCATCACCATTTATGGAAATTTGGGGGGCTTATCAGTATTGGTCATATTTTTCACCCAGAGAAGCAGAGAACTGGAAAGACTGACTCAGGATCTCATAATTGAGAGCTGGAGTAGGACTCTAGGTTTAAAGTGTGCAGACCACTGTCCATACCCTCTGGGCTGCCCACTGGGGCATTTGTCCTACATTTCAGTTTGTGTCATTTGGGGAAAATGAATCAATGGAAGAGAGGTGATCAAAAGCTGTGGCCTAGAGAAGAATTTCTGCTGGAAATTTTACTTAGAAAAACAAAACTGGATAATTTTCTCTGTGGGCAAAAGGGATAAGTCTTCTTTCATTCTATGTTTGCTTTCTGGCTGTGTGTGTTTCCAGTAGAATTGCCATTGCCAAATTTTGTGAAAAGTTTCATCATTATTACCAAGAGAACTGGAGTATAAAATTTATTTAGAAATGTATCTTTCCATTTAAAAATAATATGCAGTCATGGAGAAATACGTGAAAGTACAAAAGAAACATTTGACTCACATGAGCATTCACAGGTAACAGTTGGAAATTTTTCTTTCTATTCTTTTTAGACACTTATAAATTTGGGATTTTACTTGCTGCACCACACACCAGGTATCTCCTTAGGTGGTATCAAATATTTAGACCAAGGGTCCTCAAACTTTTTAAACAGGGGGCCAGTTCACTGTCCCTCAGACCCTTGGAAGGCCGGACTGTGGGCCCCAGGATGAGTTGGCTGCTAAGCAGGACAGGCAGTGGTGGCAAAAACACCCGGTGGGCCCAATAAATGTCCTAGGCGGGCTGCATGTGGCCTGCAGGCCATAGTTTGAGGACCCCTGATTTAGACCCATAGACAACTGCTGGCTACATTTGGCGCTGGTCCACGTGGAAAGAAACAGCCTGCCAGCAGGGCAGCTGTAACTGCGTCTCTTCAGGTGTCCTTCCAGCGGTCCCACAGAGCAATACAGTTCGGGTACAGGGAGACTACAAACAGTTCTCTGAGAATAGATACAATTAGGGGCCAATTGTGCCTAATGACATAATTGATTTATATCATCTTTTTTCCTTTCCTTGAGAAACAAAGCCAGAAAATTAAGAGCAGTTCAGATTCTCTTATAGATGATAAAAAGATTTTACCCACAACTATATACAATGTTTTGGCCTTTAAAAAAATCCTAACATTGAATCACAGACATGTTCTATCACCACTTCAGGTGTTCGAAAAATGTAACTGGCCTACAATATTTTCCAGTATTGTGTATTTAGCCAGCTCCAAGTTTTTCATTAATAAAACTATTATTGACATGAATGTCCCTATACACAACTATCATTTTCTTAACCTAAATCCAGGGACTGGAGTTCATGACTGGTTGGAAGTTTACAAAGTTCTAATACATCTTTGACAAGATGATCTTCAGGAAGTTTCTGTACCTTCAACAGCATGGACGATGCTCCTTTAAAACACCTGCCAGTTTTATATGCAGAGTAGGCTGTTCTTTTAAAACTACATTTCTTTGATTACTGATGAGTTTAGAAATGTTTATTTGCACACCGGCTATTGTTTTGTTAATTGGCTAGTCTTCTCACTCATGTTTGAAAAGTTCATCTTTGTAAGTATGAAAGCGGTTTAACAGGTGAATCTCATATTTTGCAGTCTTTTGGCTGAAACTTTTATTTTTAGGTAGACATATCTAATCCTTTTTTATATGCTCATATCCACATTCCTAAATGAGATTGTTGTTACTAATCAAGGGTACTTGTGTGGGTACTTAATTTCTAAGTGTTTGAAACACATAATTTTCTTGTTTTTAACTATGTATTGAAAAGCTTTACATTTATTTTGGGCTCTGGAAAATTATATATAGTTTGGGATTTTTTAATACCTCAAGTTTGAAGGAATTTACTCTTCAGCTATATGTCCCTCATTCTGTTTTTTTGATAAATTTTGAGCACATTTAAAATTGTATTCTATTCTCATTCAGTTATTCACCTTCGCTATGTCTTTCTCATAAAGTATCAAGTTTGAGGTGTTCAGCAGTTATTGGCACAGAATTGGATACACGACTTAAATCTTCCAAAATCTAGATTATATTTTTATGTATTAATAAGTTCTTTTTTACTTCTGCTTTTCTCAGACTAGCCAGGGGGTTGTATATTTTATTTATCAATTCTATTATTTTCTGATTCTAATTTTCTGCTTGCATAATTTTTATTACTCCATTTCCCTTTTCTTAGAGATTTTTTTCACTATAACTTCTCATTTATGAAAAGTAATTCTAGAAGAACTTAGGCAAATAAAAATATTTCCTGGGACTGGGGGAGAGAAGATAATATTCTAGTAATTCAATGGATCATTCAGGGATGAGAGTCTGAGTACACAAAATTTTCTGAGTACAGAAAATGAGACAAGGAGGCAGCAGACTCGGATTCCAGACTAAGCCTACTGCCTTCAGGTAGAGCCAGCATCAAACCGTCCACACAGAACCCTGGTTTTAGCTGGGGAGTAGAGATCACTCTAAAACCTAGTAGGAAAGGTCATATGAGGGGTCTCTGTGGGATCTACTTCTTTTTAAATGGAAGAAGCTAGTCTGTGAGCCTGAAGGGGGCCAAGAACATTTTCCAGCCAGGTTTTTTTTCTTTGAGACAGAGTCTTACTTTGTTGCCGTCAGTAGAGTGCAGTGGTATCATAGCTCACAGTAACCTCCAGCTCTTGGGCTTTAGGCGATTTTCTTGCCTCAGTCTCTGGAGTAGCTGGGACTAGAGGCACCCATCACAACACCCAGCTATTTTTTTTTTTTTTTTTGCAGTTTGGCTGGCTTCAAACCTGCCACCCTCAGTATATGGGGCTGGCGCCCTACCCACTGAGCCACAGGTGCCGCCACCAGCCAGGTTTTTTGATTCCCTGCTCCTGAGCACTTAGTACAGGCCGGGTACTTTGCTAAGTCATTTCTATGCTTCACAACAACTCGTGAAATAAGCAGCCAATTGTCCTCATCTTGCCCAGGAGGGAACAGTAAGGAGTGTTGTCCAAAGGCCCAGGTCTGCTGGGCTGCAAAGCTTGCATCTTTAACCACTCTGATCCATTATGCTGAGCTTTTCAAGGCTGACCTTAATCCCTACAGCACAGTGACAGTCCCCTTTATCACTTAGGAGAGGAGCTTTATTGGGCCTGGGATCAATGATCCAAATGAAATTATGGCCACGTTATTTCTCTTCCAAGTTCCATTTTTCTCATTTTAAAGCAAGCAAAACAGAAAATAGCAGTTGAACTGGACATCTGAGCTGTAAGTGCGTTCCTTAGCACCCCAGTCTCACTATTACTGCCCCCAAATGAAGGGAGGGCTGGGGGAGATGGCTACTAGATGGGAAAAGGGGGACCAGGAACTGCCATTACATCGTAACTAATCTGACATCGTCACATATTTAGACCAAGAAACATTGACTTTAATGTAAAAAATATTTGGCAGGAGGTTTAAACTGCATTAAGTGTTAAATACTTTGCCAGAAAACACAGATCTATAAACTTTAGGTTCTTAAGCAGTTTCTTTAGAGGTTGTCAGGCCAATTTTTTTGCCTGATGAAAGAGAAAATGCAATGAACAAAGGTGACGTTGTACTTCATTGAATGTAATATAATGTGAACAGACCCGGAGCCATCAAGCATGAATCACAACCAACTTTGGGTCAAGTAATGTCTCTCATCTCTGGCCTCTCTGGAAATTCAATCAGAACAGCAGGTGCTACCGGCCTGGGGGATCCGCTTCTCCTCTGATCTGAGTCTTTCTATCACTTGGGATCTCTCCTGAATACACACAGCCTACAACATACTTTTTTAAGAGCACAGTTAGCTAATTATACCTGTAGATTTATAACGTTCACTCGTGCTTTTAAAAAACATATTAAAAAAATTTCAGGTACCAAAAAAGCAAAAGCCACCTGTAAAGGACAAGACCTACTTGAATGAATTTTTATGCAGAGCTCCTTTGCTCTGTTTTGGCTGAACCAAGATACCACCGAGAAGGCTGCTAGTGAATGCCCAGGAGGAAAAGGAAAAAAGGGAAAGAGCAGACAGCAAATATTCTTGAGGGTATCTGACAATAAAGAAGGAAGTCTGTTTCTGTACTTACAATAGCAGTGGGGGTGGCAGCCAGCACACAGTAGAGCACCAGAGGGGTGATGAAGCTTTCTTCCTCTGTCCCTGGGTAAGGCTTCATTAAGTCTCCATCCTGACAGAAGAATCCTTGGATATGCACCTGAAAAGTGTCAGTGCATTCGAAGTAGTAGGCAAGCAGCACAGTCCCAGCCATGATGACAAGCTGAAAATACAGCATGGCCACACAGAGACATTAGCAGGGCTTCGGAGCAGCCCTTGCCCCTCAGCACGCTCTCCCTCCATCACCCCGGCAGCAGCTCTCCTGATATTGTACTGGCGAGTGTGTGCGTGCCTGGCGCAGCGCGCTCTGGGAGTGTGTGCTTGCTTGTGTGCCTTGTAACATCTGTTCTATAAACCTTCCAGCAAATAATGAACAGCTCCCATCTGAAAGGCAGACCCTGGCCAGGCTCGTGGAGAGCCCCAGCCCTCGCAGCCACCCTCCTCTCAGAGAAGGCGTGAGAACCAAGGCAACGTGTTCATTCAGGACAGAGGTGAAAAGTCACAGGGCGGTGGCAGGAGAGTTGGCAAGGGGTGAACGTGAGAGCTTTGGGAACTTTTATAAAATGTCAGAGGTAGACTTACCTTAGAAAATGTCAGAGAAATGTCAATCATGAATAAATGAAGGAATGAACAGGAAAGTGAAAGCCTGGAAGCGTTGAGGGGAAACTTCTGCACCCTAAATTAGTGGCGGGTATTATGGAGTCCACAGCGGTCCTAACTTTGACCCTTTCCGGAATGGTTTTGCCTTTATTCTAAAATGCTTTCCACCAGTAGGGCAAGGACTCTGCTGATGATCGTATCGTATTTAGACGGACAGTCTTCATTAAACTTTAGGTATAAAAAGAGGCAAAATGCCTTCCTTTTGACCCAAATGTCCTAGATTTTCACTAAGGTTTAGATAGACCTTTGCAGAGGTTTGTGGAGTTAAGGGAAGATGGAAATGTAACATTGTTTTTTCCACTCATATTTGGAAAATACCAAAATGCCAACATAGTGATAATAAAGATAGACCAAAAAATAGGTATTTGAGGTCACAAAATTATAGAAATTTAAGCTGGAGGAGATTCTGCATAGATGAGAAAAGTGAGGCCCAGAAAGTGGAACTGATCACTGTTTCATACCAAGTAACTAAGCATGTCCTTTCAACGGGGCATTAAGAAAGCATGAAACTAAAAAAGGGAAAAAAAATTAAATGTTTTGTTTAAAGATATCAAAATTAGTGCTTTGTAAAGAAAAAAAAATCAGAACTTGCTGGGACACAGACATGGCTGAAAATTGTTATTTTGAAATACCTACTGGGCACTGAGAGGGAAACCATTATCTTTCCAGAGTTTAGGAAGTTTGAAGTTTGTATTCTAGTCCTGGAGTGACTAATCCAAGGTCTCATGGCTGATTAGTGTTAAAGCAGGACTGGAAGTCTGTATTTCCTGATCTTCCGGGGGAAAAATGATCTGTATCAGAGTTTCAAAACTGCAGGCTATAAGGTAAAGAGACGGGGGAGGCAAAGTCGCTGAACTCCAGGGCAGAGAGACAATGTTTGGCTTTTTCCTATCCGCTACTTTAGCGGCAGCAGTGAAGCACAGCCTTACACTCTGCCCCACTCTCCCCCTCTCTCTGGAACTAGCATGGCCTCTCCTCCTGGAACAGCACCTCTGCGATTCCTCCTACCCACAGCAGAAAGCACCATTTCCTTTACTGGTCATTTGTGTTAAGAATCTTCCCCATCCTTCCAATTTCCCTTCTTTTGTGTCTTTCCTCCATTGCTCGTAAGCCTTTCCTATCTCCCACGTGCCGGATGTCTCCAGCCCTCTCCTTTCACCATCTGATATGAAGGTCTTCACCTGCGGCTGCATCCACACCTTTCACTCCTGGTAGGCTACAGAGCACACTCTCTCTCCCTTCACTACCACTTGCCTATGATTTGTTCCTGGCCTTACAAGGACGATATTCTAGTATCTGGCATTTTCGACTCAGTGGATCCCTCACCACAACTTCTCTGTGTTTTTCCATGTCTGAACTTGTTTGCTGGGCATGAGGTGCAAATCACTGACCTTCGTACCAGCCATGTCTGTGGTCTCAAGTAATTGGTTTATTTGCTTTTCTTATAGCAAGAGGGAAGAAATGTGGATAAATGTTTCCTCTGGGACAGAGAGGTGTCTAAAGCTGCCCCTGCTAACAGGTACTCCCACCTACAACTCATTTATAAAGTCAAAGCTATAACGTTTCTGTTTCTTTTGTGCTTGACTGGTCAATTAATTGATAGGGAAGAAGTTAGCCAGTGGACTTGAATGTTTTGAAGATGTAATAACAGTAGGGTTCCAATAGTTCTGAGGTGCTGCCTCTGTCCCCTACATAGAGGGGATCTGGGATTTTTGTGGATCTTGTCCATTGGCTAGAAACATTTCTCTTTTTTTGTCCAAGAGCTAATGAAGCCACAAAAGAAACAAACTAAAAGGCATCTAGCTTCCTCAATTGAGGAAGCATTTGTATGTTTATTGAGTGCCTTTGTGCTACCACTTCCTTTATAAAAGGGAAAAGTGAAAAGGAACTAAAGAAAAAGCAAAACACATATAGGAAAAGAACCTAACACAAATCAAACAGAAACTTTTAAAACTTAGGAGTGTCTTAATATCAAATATATTGAAATCAGCAATAACAACCAAAAAAGCATCATTTAACTAAATTTGAAATTTGTAGCAGAAATCTTGAATAGCTGGCTGATTGAGCAATTCATTTAATTCCCTCTGAATGCTGATTCCAAGATTAAATCAATCAATTGTAGGACATAAAGTAACAGAGAAGCTTGGCCACTCGGAGGATGGCAGTGGTGGGCGGGTGCTTCAGCAAAGGAACTCATCAGTGTGAGCCAACTTGCCCCAGCTCTTCCCCTGAGTACTCAGAAACTGCTCCCTGCTATTTTCAAGTCATCCTAAAACTCCCTGGAGAGTCCCCCCAATAACCCCCTTTAGAGATGCATAGAAGCAAATATAGAACAATTCAGACCTCCAGTTTTGGTTTCTGTTTAACATTCTCTTGTGACCATATATTCAAAGGGAGCTGATGCATTTGCTGTGGGAACAGAAACCCTCCATGTTGACTCTGCCTCTGTGAGCAGAGAGGTCCACCTCCCTGCACTGAGGAGGCCGCACAATTAGCCATCAGCACACTCCCCTTTTCCTCCCTGTCCCGAGCCATGATTCATCACTGTCTAGGTTTGTGTCACTGGTGCCAGCTGGCACACTTGCCATCTCTGTTGCCTTCCCCAGCCCCATTTAGGGATGCCTGGAGGGAGGCCATAATGCTGGTGTCACATGAGCAGATGGTGCGGCTGTGCCAGGCCCAAGGACTGGTGGAAGGGTTGAAGATGTCAGTGTGAAAGAAGCAATTATGGCTTGTGGGAATCTGAGGAGGTGTTAGGAGCTCATGTATCAGGGACTTTCCTCAGCTGTCGCTGCCCAAGAATGACAATCTACTACAGAAAGAAAATGAATCAAGTGCTGATCATCCCACAGAGATTCAGAAGGCAGATGTCCGCACTATCTGAAATTCAGCTTCTCGGGGCTGAAAGCACCATTTCTGCCCAGGCCCTCTGCTTATTCAAGAAAAGCAAATGTCACAAGCTGAGAGAAGAGACGGAGAGGAAAAGAACATTTTTTTCCACGAGGAGGTAGAGCACAGAGGAAGTGCTCTTCACTAATTTATACGACTTTGACACAAGCTGGGAGACCAGGTACTGGTGGTGAGCATATTTCAAACAGGGAGAGCCATTCACCTAGCACTAGGATTTCCCAGAGTGCCTGGGACTTAAGGGTGTTTTGGGGAGAGGGACCCTCTCAGATGGGACCCTCTCATCTAAAATCAAGATGGTCCTGAACAAAATGGTCACCCTACCTGCAATGATGAATGTTTCTTTCCCTGAAGAGGTTTCTCATTTTGGTTTGGTCATGAGCCATCAACTCCAGTAAATCAGTCAATCAACAACTCTTCATGTGAGAATGAGCTCAGAGGCAGTGCCCAGGAAGAGCTGTGACGGTGAAGAATTCTCTGACACACTCTCCAACCCCAAGTAATCTGTGATCAGATCAGAGAGCGCTCACCAACACAGGGAGCAGACAGTGATCTGTAGGAGGGTGTCCGTGTGTCTGGTGCACGGGAGGGGAGGGGAGTTGACAGGAGGCTCTGGGGATGGACAGGGCAGCGTGATGTTGGCCCCGCCTCGTGTGCCTACTATTTGCAGACATTAGGAATATTTAGTTGTTAACAAAACTGAGTAACAAATAAGAAACATTAAAATAGGCATGGTCTTTGGACTCCTAGGGTATTCTGTGGGGGTAGACAGTATCATAAAAGCCCCCCCCAAAATAATGACTATCATTGACCATATAAACAGCTATATAACTTTAAAGGTATTATATGTGATACTCCTAGATCACAGAGCTAGTGAATGGTAGAGTTAGGATTTGAACTTCTGTGTCATTTAACTACCATTTTATATTTAAAACCTATAATTCACACAATGAGATGATACAGGTAAAATACTTAGCATAATGTCTGGCACTTGATAAGTGCTTATTTCTTTCCCTTGGTTTTTTTTTTTTAAATATTTAAATTTTATTATTTTTATTTTATTTTTATTTTTATTTTTGCAGTTTTTGGCTGGGGCTGGGTTTGAACTTGCCACCTTTAGCATATGGGGCTGGTGCCCTACTCCTATGAGCCACAGGTGCCGCCCAAAGATAATTTTTTTTTTTTTGCAGTTTTTGACCAGGGCGGGGTTTGAACCCACTACCTCAGGTATGGGGCCAGCACCCTACTTCTTGAGCCACAGGCACTGCCCTATTTTTCTTGGTTTTTAATTTCTATTTGTTCTTCCTTTTCAGTGCCTTTTTATATGACCTTGGGTGAGAGTAGAGGTTGACTGAGTCCCCTCCTCCATTCTCTTTTCTTAGCTACCTCAAAATACTACTTTTTCCTGCCTATGACCATTCTTTCCCCGTCCCTTTAATGTTCCCTTTCTTCAGGGTGGTCTGTAAATGGTGGTCCCCTCCAAGGATCTATACTCTCATCATGGGAGCTCTCACCTCTTTCCAGGGCTTCTATCCTAACACTGGGTCCATTGACCCTCTTCTCACCATTTTCAGCTCTGGCTTCTCTCCTAACCACCAACTTGGTGTCCCATAGACACTACAAATGCCACGTGTCTAAACTGGAATTTGGCCTGTCTCCTCTGCCAAGCTGCAATTTTGCTTAGACCCCTATCCTGGTAAACCCAATCAAAATCCTCCATTGACACAGGCTGGAGCTCCCAGTATGGTTTAGACCCCTTCCTCGCCCAGCTTTCTCACTCCTCCTCAAGCTGTACCTGGTCAGTTGCCAAGTCTCATGAAGTTATTAATCTTTCTCATGCCCATTGCTGCTTATTTCTTCAGGCTTCCATAGTCTTTCACCTACACTACTGAAAACCTACCCTAACTGCTCTTGCTGCCTTTGGGATCTCAACCCCTCCATGCCATCATTTGTCCTGCTGCTAAAGAGTTAGCCTCTAAGGCAGAGCCATGATTATACTTTTATACTCCTCCAAAATCTTTAGCAATTGCTCTCGATGCACTAAATGTTTGTGCTTTCCCAAAATTCAGATGTTGAAGCCTAAATACTCAATGTGATGGTGCATGTATTTGGAGGTGGGGGCTTTGGAAGGTAATTAGGTAATGAGGATGGAACTCTTTGGGATGAGCATCCTTATAAACAGAGACTCTAATAGCTGGGCATTGTGGAAAGCACCTGTAATCCCAGCTACTTGGGAGGCTGAGGCAAGGGAATCACTTGAGTCCAAGAGTCTGAGGTTGCTGTGCTCTGAGGAACTAAGATGCTATGGCACTATACCAGGGGCAAAAAGAGGAGACTCTAGACAGATGATGTCTTTCATATTGCAGTGAGGTTATAGGAAGAAGGCAGCTGTTGGCAAACCAGCAAGAGCGCCAGACATTGATTCCATAGGTACCTGGATCTTGGACTTCACAGCCTCTGGAACAGTGAAAAATAAATGTTTCCTTTTTTAAATATACCAGTCAAATGCAGTTTGTGACAAGAGCCCAAACTAAGGTGTAGCTATTTTAGGTAAACCAAGAAATTTTCTCTGCATTGGATATGCTGGGCTTTGTCCTGTGCATATGTTTTGATAATGGAGAGAAGAAGCCTGCCATCTGGATAGAATCCTAGCCAGGAAAGCCCAGGAAATGCTTCTCAAATACACACGTAGTTCTACCCCTCTGCCGGGCTGCTACACCTTCCTACTTGGATAACCACGTCTTTGTCTTTATTTAGCATTTCCTGCCTCCAGCATCATGTTGGTTGTTTGTTTGAGGCAAATACAAAGAAATACAAACTGTACAAATGCATTGTTATGTAGATTTACAAATACATCAAGGACAGGATAAATACTGGGTATAAGTTAAACTAAATTGGGCCACAGAATTTTCTCTTTGATCTTCTGCTGTTCGGGATTTTTTAAAAATTCAATGACATGGATGAATACGTAGAAAGAATGTGAAATGTTTTGTAACACAAAACTGGCAGGCATAGCTAATATCAGAGAAAGAAGAATAAAAATTCAAAGTGATTCTGACATTTGAAATATTCCTTAGGGATAAATATAAAGTCCTACAGCAGGGATCTGATAGTCAGGATTGCAGAGGCCAGAAGTGTGAAAGGCATAAAAAGCTGGCCAGAGGGGCTCAGGAGCTCTGCCTTCCCCAGGGTGGCCTGGGACCTGAGAGCTCAATGCTGACAGCGATGTGAGCAAATAGAAGTCAGTGAAAAGAAGGCCCTTGCTGATTTGATGTCAGTTTTACTCATTTACTTACTTACTGGAGGTAGGTAAAGAAGAAAAGGGATGGAAGCAATCCATCTAGGATCTCTCTGCTCTAAAACTTTGTTTTAACAAAGGACACAGCAGAACTGCAACGTAAGTTGGTTGGGTCCTAACTCCAGGACTCTCAACAGAAGCACTGGCTAGAAGGCAGCAAACTATGGCTAAATACCAATTATGTGCCAGATCCTCAGCTTGGGTGGCAGAAATATAAAAACGAAGGAGCTCTTGTTTTTCAAGAATACAAACCTGTGACTAAATGTTTTAACACAATTGGTTTGTTTTAACAGCTGGACAGATGGGTAGCTGAGTGGATGAAGGAATGGAAGGAAAATGAACACATGTCATGATGACATCAAGAAGAGGATATTGTATTTACAGAGACAGAGAAGGCTTGAGTCGGCAGCACTGTTTGAGCTGGTGATCACCGTGTAATGGAAAGTTATGGTCTTCGGAGCTTAAAGACCCTGATGTGTAGATGGCCCACTTACTGCCTGTGCAGCTTTGGGAAATGTACAAAATCTTTCTGAATCTCATATTTTTATTCTTGTGTTATATAAAAAATACTAACACTGTATTGTGACAGTTAAAACGGGCTCATGGTACTTGCTACAAAGGGGGAGGCTCCTCTAACAGAAAAAGTAGACCTCTCTGGGAAACCTAAAAGGGAGTTCTATAAATGACCAGTCATAAATCCTACAAATTTTAATGTGTTAACTACTATGTCAGTAGGCAAGGGGCCGCTGCCCTGGAAACACAGCTTGGCTAACAGAGCCCTCGCCTGCTCAGCTCTTGAAGATGACACAGAGTTGAAGAAAGGCACAAGTTGTGCTCTGGAAAGTCTCAGGGAAGCTGAACCAAGATCAGCCTCCACTGTTCCTTCTCTGTTTCAGTGAATAGCCAGAGTTCTGAGCTGCCCCAAGATATCCGTCCACTGGTATGCTTGCTCTCCATGCGTGTGAGCAGAACCTAAGGAGAGCATGGGGCTCACTCCTTGCTTATGTTATAGAGCAACGGCAAAGGAATTGTGATGATGTAATTAAAATCCCTAAACAGTAGAGACTATTAAATATTTGAAGCAGCAGAGACATTCTCCCAGTGGCCTTGAAGAAGCAAATTTCTACCTTATGGGGAAGAGCTCAGGAGCAGGAATGGTGGGCAGCCTCTAGGAGCTGAGGGTCTCAGACCAACAGTGGCAAGGAGTTGTCTTCTGCTTGGAGGAGGATGCTGAGCCCCCGATAAGATCACAGTCCCACATGCCACCTTGATTTCTACCTATAAAGACTCTGCACAGAGAACTGAGCTAACTCATACCTAGACCCACAGAAATGGGGTAAATAAACTTAATAAGTTATACTTATTAAGTTATAACTTATTAATAAGATTATATAACATATATACTATTATAAGTTTAGTAACCTAAAACTATATAAGTTTAGTATATAAACTTGTGACAATTTGTTACCTAGCATAGAAAACTAATACACTGCATAAGGGGAGAAGCTCCCCAGTGGCCGTCGGTCTGCCTCCTGGGGCTGCTCACGCAGGGCACAGCACTGCCCTTTATGTCTCCTGCCTCTCCTTCCCATGCAGCAGGGACTGGCATTGTCTTTCCTCTGCTGTGACTTCAGCACTGTGGTACCTTTTACTGTTTTCCTCCTGCTGTTTATTTCACAAAAAGCATCCATTTACTTTGGAATAAGCAGATTTCTAATCTCAAATAACTATTTGAAGATTAGATTCAGAGATTCTGATTGGTAGAAGATAAATGGAATAACCAAACTTGAAGATTTTTACCTGAGATACAATAAATCTGATATTTGGTTATTCCTTGTAGGTCTGACATGGATATATGTACATTTTATTTTATTCAAGATTTTTAAAAGACAGAAAATAGCTCATTGACCTTAGTAGTTGACATCATTTGAGATGTACATCCAACCTTGACTGCCTTTAGAACTGCACATTTAGGGCGGTGCCTGTGGCTTAATGAGTAGAGTGGTGAGTTCAAACCCAGCCCCGGCCAAACTGCAACAAAAAATAACCAGGTGTTGTGGCAGGTGCCTATAGTCCCAGCTACTCAGTAGGCTGAGGCAAGAGAATTGCCTAAGCCCAAGAGCTAGAGGTTGCTGTGAGCTGTGACACCACAGCACTCTACCAAGGTCAACAAAGACTCTGTCTCTAAAAAAAAAAAAAGAACTGCACATTTAAACCCAAAGCTGAGCTTCTACTGCAAGACTGATTCCCTATCTGCCGCCAACTTAACAAGGATAGATACCTGGCCCAGGTTAGGCCCATGAGATTCTCTCAAGAATTTGAAGCAAGATTCACAGACCTCCGTGCATCATTTTTGACAGCTTGAACGCAGGAGACACAGAGCTGCCTTGTGTGGTCATCTGAACCTAAAAAGCTGTGAAAGCTACTGGGTAGATACGTGGAGAGAAAAACAAGACACCCCATGCAAAGAGACCACAATGCCTGGCGGGAAAAAATAATTCTAATTCTGATGGTTTTCCTGTTGCTAGCATCAACTTTATAGTGAGACCAGTCTATGCTTCTCAAATTTCATAAAATTTACTTTTATCTTTATTAAAAACTATTTTTTAGCTTCACACAGTGAAGTTGGTTTTCTGTTACATTAACCCATGGCCAAAACGGCTCCTCTTGTACCTAGGGGGGTTAAGCCAGGGCTGTGGACTAGCACCTCTGCTCTAAACTCCCACTGTTCTTGGGAGTTGGTGCTTGACTTCTTTTTAGAAATGAGAACCACTAGGTAGGCTGCAAGGATCACAGGAGGGTTATTGAAATGTCAATCGTTAGATGTTAACACCAAAGGCGATACTTTCTTCTTGGGAGAAAGAGCATGGATGTAAGAACACAGCATTTGAGATGCTGTCTACTTCAGCCAAAAAAAAGTCCTTAGGTATATGACAGTCTCAGCAATCAAAATAGTTACCCGTACTCAAAGGAAACAAGACTGGTGTCCTTTCTGATGGTCAGAACATATGCAGAAGATTAATTAAGTGAATTAGTAGGTTGAAGGGGGGCTGAAAAGGGAGGAAGGAGTCTCATTCATCTACGAGGATGAGGCCATGTCAATTTTTAAAGAGCCAGTTGAAGAAACAACACTTATCAAAAGGAAATGCAATTTTGTTGCCATCATTAAATGTCCTCCATTAATCATCAAAAGAGGTTTTCAGTAAAAGAGAGATGGACTTAATCAACCAGCACAGCCACTGTGTGAGCAAAAGCTGACATCATGAGTGAACACACAGGCCCGGTGTTGGAATCATCATTGCAGACTTTATTTCCTAACTGAGCACTGAATTGGCTTTGGGAAGACTTGTTTGACTTTCCACCTAAACTGTGGCTTTCTAGACTTGTTCTAACAAATTGTTTTGAGCCTTGTGCCTAGGTGGAAGAGAAAAGAGACATTTCTTATTACTTCTTTTGGCCTGTTCATGCCACAACAATACCCCCATGAAAATCCTAATGATGTTGCAAGTCCCAAGTAAAGATAACTTCCATAAGGACTTCAACATAGATTAACCCATTTCATCTAAGAAAAATATAATAGAATAGGATTTCAGCCCAAACAAAAGCCATTTGCCTAGACATTAGGGATTGGCTGTAGTGGGATTAAGCTGTATGGGGCTTCATGGTGTATTTGATTCTGTAATTTTCATTTTCAGATTAATACGAGGACTAGACGATTAGCTTACATTTGTTTGCATTTGTTAGGTAAAGCCCACGTTGTAACTGAGCCCTTCACCTAGGGGGTGCCCTGTGTATTTACACTGTACTTTTCCCTTTATTTGGCAGTGGGAACATGTAATTTGTTTTCCATCACTAGGAATGTTCTTGACACTAGGTGTCAAGTTATAAAGAAGAATCCAGAAGTGGATGGATGTTGGCTTAGCTGAGCATTAGCCCTCCTGCCATTGTTCTGAAGTTCTCCCTGACCAGCTTCACGGTGCGACGTGGATTACTCCTCTGTTCCCACAGTGCCTATGCCTCACTCACAGGCACCTGCCCTTCTGGCATCAAGCAGCTATGTCCTATTGCCTGTGTCTGCCTCCACCAGGCTGTGAGGGCCCAAGAGAAAGGATCCTTCAGAGGATCCTTCAAATTCATAACCCCAGCTTAGCATAGGTATACAACAGGTATGCATAGTATTTAAAAGAGATCAGTGGAATAAATGGATGAGATTCCATGGTTGTTTTTATTCACAGTGACTCTGTTATCTATCAAAGGAATATATGACCTGAAACTGTTTGAGACATATTATTATATCAGTCAAAACTAAACTATTGGTTTAATATGAGCATGTTCTGAACAGTAGTCTCCAATATGCAAGATATAAATAAATGCTCTGGGAAGGGAGAAGGGGCAGGGACATGGGGGGCGGGGAGAGAGACTACCTATGGCCTATTTGTGAGATCCTGGGTTAATTAACAGGTTTTGTTACTGGAAGGTTTTTAGTGTATATTGGTATTGTGGAATTCCCGGGTATGCATTTTAGCATACGGTCTTTTAATCTTATTTGAACATGGACTCACTCCCACCCGTTCTTCCTATGCTGTACCAATCATCAGAATATCAATGGAATTCCACGTGGAAAATGCAGGCACAGTTTGGAAAAAAGAGAGGCACAGGAGGAGAGAGAAAAAGAATAAAAATTTGCTCTTAAGTATCAAAAACAGAAAGAAAGGCTTTATATTTCTAAAGCTTTCATCTCTACCAGGATAAATCATACTCTCTATTCTTGATCACTAAACCCGTGATCCCAATCATGGTTACATCACCTTAAGGATCTCAGATACAAATGCCATCGCATAGTTTAGGACCAGGGCCCTGAATCAGGGTGTTTGGTACACTATTATCCATATGCCCAGCCAAGTTTAGAGAGGACAAGCAACAGCACAGCCACATTTGGCCCTGAGCATGAGCGTGGGGTTTCTGTGATTACAACTCTCTCGCTTTCGGATCTCTGGGTTGCTCAGGAGCAATTCTAGTGAAGCCATCGGCACTGCAGTTTGCTCGTGTAACCCCAGTGTGGCCTGGAGCTTCTCAATGCCTCACCCTCTCTGCTGCTCAGCCCTGTCAGGCTCAGCATCACAATCACCGTCTATATCCATAAAAGACCCATGAATATTTCTTCAGGGCTGTCCAGGCATGGTTTTATGAGGTCATACCATTCAATGACAGTGTAAGCAAACACCTACCCAATTATGATATAAAACACGTGTATCCTATTTTGAACCTAACAAAGGTACATGGAGGGAGACCCAGATGACTGCCATTCATATACGGGAGCTGAGAGAAATCTGAATCAAAATAATAGTGACATGTTATTTATGTCCATCAAAGTTAGAGAATGATAAGTATTGATGAGAATATAGGAAAATGAAAACTTCATGCACTGTCAAGTTGTAATTGGTGCAGACATTTTGGGGTGCAATCTTGCAATGCCTGGAAAAATGCAGTGCGCATATGCCCTATAACGCTATAATCTCAGTTGGGGGTATAGAGTCCATAGGTCTGTGTGGGGAAATACAGGGTGGAAACAAAGTTTGTGTGCAATTTAAACATATAAAGATGTAAATGCAGTGTCATGTTTGGTTAACAAGAAAAAACCTTGAAGGTCACACGCGATAAGCAGAATGAGGTAGTGTATATGATGCAATATTATACAATTGTCAGACGTGTTCGATTTTCATAAAATGTCAAATACGAGTGCTTCTCTAAGAGCTTTGCATATACTCATTCAATCCTTACAGCTCTACAAAGTGTATATTAGCAACTATTATTTTATAGGTAAGAAACATGAAGACCAGAGAAGTCAATCATTAGCTTATGGTCACACAGTAGATAAATGGAAGCCTCAGCATTCACCCCCGATAATATAGCTTTGATTTTTCACTCTTAATCACTATGTTCTAAAAAGGTTAAAAACATCCGGTGAAAAAAAAGAAAAAAAACAGGAAAATATGCAGTACCATGGTTTTTACCTAAACTAAAAGCACCTACTCAAAAAACACTATATTCTTTTCAGGCCATACACACAGCTAAGCCCATAAGGTTAGTTATATGAGAATCAGGGTAGGTGATAGTGAGAATGAATAATCAAATGACTTCACCACACCCTGGGCAGTGTGATTAATTCGATTTGGTAGACCTAAAGATCAAATAGAGCCAATAAATGAATGCTTAGCATCCTATAGACTCAGCAGGTATCTGGGTTGAAGGAAAGACTGCTTTTGATAATTGACCCCAAATACTGCCTATCTATTGCTTCTCGGCCTTTTGACTAAGATCAAGTGCAAACTACTGCCTTTCTCACTGTGTGGCAACTATTCGGACTTGTTGAAAGGGAAATAGATGGGTAAAAAAATAAAGATTAGTCTGCATGCTAATGTATTCTTCATCTTTTATTTAAAAACACTCAGGACCTCTGACTGCCATGGCTCTTGTACTAAAGGCCATAACCCTGAGATGGGTTTCTGCCCTCCACTGTGATTATCATAGACATGCATATAATTGTGTTGCTCTAAAAATAAGGGATACTAGTTCATGATTTTAAAAGATCAGAACTATAACGTACTTCTATTTAAATATTAAAATCACATTTATCTCCTAAGTTAAAAAAAGAGTATTTACAATAAGAATTCTTTTCTCATTATGAGCTTTGAAATGAGAGATTTAGGACAAAAGCATGCTGAAAAATGATTGAATGACTCCACATGAGAATGAAAACATGAAATTAACACCAATTTTCTGAGTGTCATGTAGAGGAAAATGCGGAAGATTCCAGGTGAAAAAGAAAACTAAGGAAGCAAGGCAGAGCTTCTGACATTTCCTTTCAAATAGTTTTAAACAGAAGCACTCACCATACCATTTTAACTTCCCTGGTAGAAAGGAATATGATCCTTCTTTCTCCATACACCTTGCTAAGTTACTTGAGAATTACACAAAGGACGAGAAAAGGGGAAAAAAAATTCTCTGCAAATCAAACAGTTTTGTTTCTCTTTCTAACTAAAACAGGTAAATCCCAGCATCGCCAAAGACTTAAATGTTCTCATTTTCCTTTGAAAATGACCAAGGAAGGATTTTTCTTATTTCCTTTTCAAATGACTCAGTAGGTTGCCTCTATGATGGTGTTTTCCCCAAATGCATTAGAAGATCCTACATAAGTGAACACCGGCTGGCACTTCACTCAGACTCCTGGTAGCTGTCAGATCCCAGGTGCTCAGGCCTGCACCTGCTTCTCTCTGGCGCCGTCTAAACACAGCCAATTATCCTAGAGAAAGCAATCAGGTGAACATGGAGTTCAACCAGCCCAGCAGGTGTTTAGCATTGTGGGCATAATGCTCTGCAGTGATGGACATGTTCTATCCCTGCGTGTTTAATGCGGCAGTGACTAAGTACAGGTGGCTATGAAGCCCTTGAAATGCGGCTAGTGCACATAAGTAATGAAACTTAAGATTTTATTTCAATAGCCTGTGTTGGCTACATACTGGACAGCATAGGATGGCCTTGCATTAGCAGAGTGGTGCCATGAGCCCAGTGTAAGTGTAAACCTTTTCTATTATAAAGTATTCTGAGATGTAAGTATATAAATTGGAAAACACATCAGAAATTTACTCACAAAGGTTAATTACTAACATTTGGTGTATAATGATTCTTCCAGATATTTTTCCTCCCCAGGTATACAAACACTTTCAACCATAGGTAGATTTCAAATTATATAACACAGAATCACAGCAGAGATGCTGTTCCTTGGGTTGCTTTTATCTTAATAACCCATTGTGACTGACCGTCTTCCTATATTAGGACAGAGAGAATATTTGCAGCTCCATGAGCCGATACATTCTCTTCTCATGAAGCCAATCTCATGTCTGTCAATTCTACTTAAGGAGTCCTAGTAACACTAGCGCCCTCAGGGACTAGATTCACCTTTAGTGTCACTGTGTTGCTTGTATCAAGGGCCCTATCTGGGGATAAAGGAAGAGAAGTACATGGAAATTTAAAAAAAAAGGCGAGCCTTCGGTGCCAGATAGCGCATGTTACACTTTATTATATACTTCAAAGGAAACCACCAAAGGATTCTGAGCAGGGAAGTGGCAGGATGAGACCTATCATTGAAGAGGGTGACCCTAGTGTTAATCTGTAGGAGACGGAGGCAGACAGCCAAGGCAGAGAGATCGGATTGGCTGCGAAGGTTTGTTTACAGGTCAGTTACCAGCTACTCAGAATATCTCAGACACTGCTGTGCTAGTGCATTTCCAGAGCAAGCTGGCAAAATCCCAGTTAGCGCTCTCACAACAGAGTGGAAGTGAAATAGCCTGTTTGGTAACAGTGTAGTTTTTGATTGTTTGTGTGAAGATAAAATAATTCATGCATCAGACTTTGAGGACCTACTATGTGCCAGGCATTAGGGAAACTGAAGGTATTGGGACAAGAAAAAGTAGGCTTTCTCAAGTCCACCAAGGCTGTGGGACAAGATCAAGGGGTCTAGGCTTTGCTCTCATAGGAAAGTGCCATGACCATGAGCAGTGAAGTCACACTTAGGGGACTGCTCCTTGGCATGCTGCCACTTTGTTCCCCTGAGTATAAAGGTGCACAGGACCTTTTCCTTGCGTGGATTATGGATCACAGACTGCGAGGTGTAACTTAGCTCCCAGCCTCCAGGAGCTAGGCTGGACTTTCCATGCTTGCTCCTCCTGCTGCCCGTGAGCTGAATAAAGTATGTTGTATCTCCCCTCTGTGCTTGAGTTTCTCTCTGGTCTGGCTGAATTAGAACACTGGCATTATAACAGTACACAAAATAAGTCTCTGTCCACATGGGAGAGGCTACACAAGGAACATATTTAGGGGCTAAAGGAAATAGGCATCTCAAAATTTTTATGTTCAAAATTAAACCTATGAGACATCCAAGTGAGGTGTCAAGGAGGCAGTTGGCTATAGAGTTAAAGTAAGTTCTGGGTTAGAGGTCCATGTGGGGAGTCACCAGAGTGTACAATTCACCAGTTAGTGAATATACATAGAATAAAGAGGAATGAAGGAGATGAGACTGAAGAAGGTGATGACAAGAAGGGAGTCGGAGAGGAAATATCAAAAGTGTCAGTGGGTCAGAGAGAATCATAGCCAGGACTAGAGATCTCCAAAGAACAGGGGAGCTAGTGATCTGGAACTTTGTATAACTGGTATTGATGATGACCCGAGTTTCCAAGTGGGGTGACCTAAGGAGGAAAGTGGGACAATAGTCTGGAAGCAGCAATGAGGAGCTAGGACAACATGTAGCCTGTCTGAGTCCACCAGCACAAGAGGTACGGGAAATAAAACATGGCCACTGGGGAGGGCTCTGGAGCTGCAATACAATTAAGCAAAGCCAAGTGCATAGTAAGAAAGAGGAGGGACCACTCAGACAAGGCCAGGAAGATAAGGGACCTGCTGATGACAGAGTTTTGGAGCTCACAGGGCAGCCCATACTTTGAGCACAGGAAGATGCCTTTGAGAAGGGTGGGGAATGGGATCAATTAGACGCCCAGTGCTGTGTGGCCTCAAGAGGACCTGGAGTCCTTGATTTCTTCTTTTTTTTTTGGAGACAGAGACTCAAGTTGTTGCCCTGGCTAGAGTGCCATGGCATCACAGCTCACAGCAACCTCCAACTCCTGGACTTATGCAATTTTCTTGCCTTGGCCTCCCAAAGTAGCTGGGACTACAGGTGCCCGCCACAATGCCTGGCTATGTTTTGGTTGTAGTTGTTGTTGTTTGGCAGGCCTGGGCTGGATTTGAACCCACCAGCTCTGGTATATGTGGCTGGTGTCTTAGCTGCTTGAGCTATAGCTGCCAAGCCTAGAGTCCTTGATTTCTAATTGGTTGATACAATTAGGAACAAGGGGCATGACAGAATTAGTCCCATGTTCTTTGAGGCTGATTGAGAAGGAAGAAATAGTTCTTCTGTGTTGGGCTGTGAATTAAAATAATGAAAACAAGCCTGTAGGTAGGAATGCAATCACCTAAAAAGTGCTTTTATGGTGAAATAAATTTCCTTATTAGCGATCTAGCAGTAGGCAGCATAGATTCAACCCTTATCACAAAAATTTGTCAAACTCCTATCGTCCTAGAGGGGGGGCAAGGAAAGCAGTCATTTCCAGAATACGTGCAATCTCAAGTACAACTATGCCTATTGGCCCTGGCAGATCTCATCGGGCAGCTTCAAAACACTTTCCTGCTCTCTGGGACTCCAAGAGGCATATCTTCTTCTCCATCCCTAGAGCTGAAAGGGCCAGCTGTTCACTCCTCCTAGTGCTCCTATGTTGGATATTTGTAGCTCAGAAATGCCTGCATTATAACAAACACTTAATCATCTATTGGAGAGTGACACATGCTATTAATAGAAGATGTGGAAGACCTTGACCCACATCCACCTCCAACTGACTTCCTTTTTCTCTAGAGAGAAAAAAAGTCATGTGGCATCAACAGAACTAGAAATGACATTCCATGTGTCCCCCTCCTCCACCCATGACTATGAAAGAGGCACTAACAAGCCCTGGACTCTCTCCTTTTGCTCTTTGCCACACAGTACTTCAGATAGTCATTACCGATTGTTTAGAATTGGGCCACCCAATGACACCAGTGGCACCACCTTTCCTGATACATGGAAGCAAACATTATAGGGTTTTAAATACATCTTTGAAGGATTCCTGTGCTCATTTAAGGTACCCCCTTAGATGAGCCCCAAGGTCATGAAAAAAGCTCAGGCTACAGAGTGAGTGGAAACATTTGTAAACTATGCATCCAACAAAAGACTAATATCCAGAATCTCCGAGGAACTCAGACAACTCAATGACAACAGTAAACACAAAGCCAATCCCCTTAGAGAGTGGGCAAAGGACATGCACATTTTCTAAAAGAAGACACACAAATAGCCAACAAGCATATTAAAAAAATGTTCAACATGGCTAATTATCAAAGAAATGAAATTAAAACTACAAGGGGATACTACCTTACACTCGTCAGAATGGCTATTACTTAAAAAGTCAAAAATAACAGATGATGGTGAAGATGCAGAGACAGGGGAAGAGTTATACATCATTTGTGGGAATATAAATTAGCACAACCTCCATAGAAAACAGTATGGATATTTCTCAAAGAACTCAAAGTAGACCTACCACTTGATCCAGCAATCCCACTACTGAGTATCTACCTAACCCCAAAGAAAAACCTTTATAGCAAAAGATATGTTCACTCATATATTCATTGCAGCACTATTCAGAATGGCAAAGATAGGGTATTAACCTAGCATCCATCAGTGGACAACCGGATAAAGAAAATGAGAATAAATGTATGCATACACACAGAATACTAACACATCAAAAAGAACAAAATCGTGTTTTTTGCAACAACATGGACGGAATTGGAGGCCATTATCTCAAGTGAAACAACTCAAAGTCAAACAGCACATGGTTGGTCTCATCAGTGGGAGGTAAACGACAGGTGCACGGGGACAGAGAGAGTGGAATAACAAACACTTTAGACTCAGAAGGGTAACAGGGTGAATGTGGAAGGGGGTGATGGATGAAAAATTACTCAGTGGGTACAATGCACACGACTATTTAGGTGACGGTTACACTCTAAGCCCGGATTTCACAACTATGAACTATACCCACATTTAACAAAACTCCACTTGCGCCCTAAATGTATAAAAATAAAAGTAAACCCACAACTTCTGTAATTACTTAAAATTCTCTTGAATAGCAATGATAGAGACCAAAAAAAAAAGAAAAAAAAGAAATCTCTGATTGCAAAGTATCTTCTTGAGAGAAGCAGCACACAAAAGGTAATCTAGGGCAGAGTTTTGGTAGCTGTTTGCTCATCAAAGGTTTATTTTAATTTGGGGGAAGGCAGATGGCTTCAGTGAAGATGGCCACCTCTTGCCGCCAGTAAGTCCTCAAATCCGTCAGTTGACGGTGCTAGCATACCATGGAATTTGCCATGGAAATTGGTATAATCATGACGATTCCACTAAATTCAGAGCATTGAATAGAGCAGAGGGGTTTTTTTTCCTTTAAGTTGTTAGGAAGATGTTATCTACTGGTCTTTTTAAATTTTTTTTTTTTTTTTTTTGAGACAGAGCCTCAAGTTATCCCCCTGGGTAGAGTGCCATGGCATCACAGCTCATAGCAACCTCCAACTCCTGGGCTCAAGCGAGTCTCCTGCCTCGGCCTCCCAAGTAGCTGGGACCACAGGCGCCTGCCACAATGCCCGGCCATTTTTTTTTTTTTTTTGGTTGCAGCCATCATTGTTGTTTGGCGGGCCCGGGCTGGGGATTCGAACCCGCCACCTTAGGTGTATGTGGCTGGCGCCTTAGCTGCTTGAGCCACAGGCACCGAGCCATGGCTCCCATTCTTAAGAAAAGTAATTTTTTTTTTAACCTAAGAATTTTTTTTTTCCTATTTTTGGTAGAGGCAGGGTCTCGCTTTTGCTCAGGCTGGTTGAGAACTGCTGGGTTCAAGTGATCCTCTTGCCTCAGCCACTGGAGTAGCCAGAACTACAGGCATCTGCCACGACACTTAGCTACTAAGAATATTGTGGAAGGAATCTTTGTAATAGTTACTACATCAGGAACTATCATGTCTCCATTTATTTATGTCTTTTATTTATCGTGTAAAGTTTTGTTAACTTTTTAAATATGTATCTGGCACATTTCTCAATAGTATTTTCAAAGTTTTTGGTCTTTTGACTTATATCCATAAATGATAGTATTATTTTATATTCTGCTATTCACTTTCATTTTGATATTCATAATATCACTTTATCATCATCTCTTGAAAGTCAAAAATCTGATTGACACTTGTCATAGATCCCAAACTCTTTGTTTAAGACTTTAGAGTCAGAGCTTTAAATGAAAAGCTTTAATGGCCTCTAGGTCATGTAAAGATTATTACTCTGGAGGCATGTGCTCTATTATCTTGGGGCTTATTTGGCTTTGAACTCAAGAAGGTTGTCTGGAAGGAAAAAGACACCAGCTAGATGTATGCACTTGAGGTATGAGTGCCAGGAAGGGGATGGATGATAAATATTGGCCTATTTTTAAAATAAGAAAACTGGAAGCCAGAGCTGACACTAACCCACATCTTCTGATTCTACCTCCAATGCTCTTTTTCTACTATGAAGCTGGATATGAATGATAAGAGGCCTTCAGAAAGACTTAGTAATTGTACAGAGAGAAAAATTTTTAGTGTTATAGAAAGCACATTTTCATATAAAGTTGTTGTTGTTTTTTTTAATCTTAGCTAAAAGAATTAACTAGAGGCTGGGCACTGCAGCTTATTCCTGTAATACTAGCGCTTTGGGAGGCAGGAGGATTGCTTTCTGTAGGATTCCATCTCTACAGAATGATAGCTGGGGCTGGGGATGATGGCTCCTGCCTATAATCATAGCATCCTGGGAGGCTGAGGCAAGGGGATTGTTTGAGCTCAGGAATTCAAGACCAGCCTGAGCAAGAGTGATACCCTCTTTCTACTAACAATACAAAATTAGCCGTGTGTTTTGGTGGCTGCCTGTAGTCTCAGCTACTTGCAAGGCTGAGACAGGAGGATCACTTGAGCCCAGGAGTTGGAGGTTGCAGTGAGCAATGATAATGCCACTGCACTCTAGCCTAGGTGACGAAGTGAGATTGTGTTTCTTTTTTTTTTTTTTTGAGACAGAGTCTCACTATGTCATCCTCTGTAGAGTGCTATGATATCACAGCTCACGGTAACCTCCAACTCTTGGGCTTAAGCGATTCCCTTGCCTCAGCCTCCTGAATAGATGAGACTACAGGCTCCTGGCATAATGCCTGGTTATTTTTGGTTGCAGTTGTCATTGTTGTTTAGCTAGCCCAGGCCAGGCTAGCCCCGGGGTATGTGGCCGGTGCCCTAACCACTGAGTACATGTGCCGAACCTGAGACTATGTTTCAAAAAAGTAAACTTTTTATATATTTTGCTTTGAACTTTTCTCTCAGGTTTTTTTAGCCCAGAGTAGTTTGCATCAATGACAGTTACATGGAAAACCATTTTAACACATTCAGGTAGTTTGTGCAGTTTGAAAAGAACATTTTTGAAGGGGAAAGGGCAGAAACAAAGTGAATCACCATGAGACATTTTTTCTAAGCTATTTTTATTGAGCATGTTCATATTATTATGTTTTCTTATCCTTTTTTATTTTTATTTATTTATTTTTTTGAGATGGAGCCTCAAGCTATCCCCCTGGGTAGAGTGTCATGGCATCACAGCTCATAGCAACCTCCAACTCCTGGGCTCAAGTGAGTCTCCTGCCTCCGCCTCCCAAATAGCTGGGACCACAGGCACCCACCACAACGCCCGGCCATTTTTTGGTTGCACCCATCATTGTTGTTTGGCGGGCCCAGGCTGGGGATTTAAACCCGCCACCTTAGGTGTATGTGGCTGGCGCCTTAGCTGATTGAGCCACGGGCGCCGAGCCTTCTTATCCTTTTGTAAAAGTAAAATTATTGGCTGGGTGCAGTGGCTCATGCCTGTAATCCTAGCACTTGGGAGGCCAAGTGGATGGATTGCCTAAGCTCACAGGTTCGAGACCAGCCTGAGCCAGATCGAGACCCCCATCTCTAAAAATAGCTGGGCATTGTGGTGGGCACCTATAGTCCCAGCTACTTGGGAGGCTGAGACAAGAGAATCACTTGAGCCCAAGAGTTTGAGGTTACTGTGAGCTATGACACCACGACACTCCACTGATGGTGACAAAATGAGACTCTGTCTCCAAAAGGTAAATGAATAAATAAATAATAAATAATTAAAGTGAAATTAGTTTTTAAAATAAACTTTGAGGAAAAAGTAAAAGTGAATCTCTAGTTGTTCTTTATTTATTTTATTTTTTTTGAGACAGAGCCTCAAGCTGTCACTCAAGTGAGTCTCCTGCCTCAGCCTCCCAAGTAGTTGGGACCACAGGCCCCTGCTACAACGCCCGGCTATTTTTTGGTTGCAGCCATTATTGTTGTTTGGCGGGTCCGGGCTGGATTTGAACCCGCCACCTTAGGTGTATGCGGCTGGTACCTTAGCTGCTTGGGCCCCAGGCGCTGAGCCTCTAGTTGTTCTTTAAATGCTATTGCCATAAATCTCTTTATAAAATCAGTAAAGATGAAATACATAGTTTTTAGAATTTTAGAAAGCACTTGAAAGATTGCCTCTTGGAGAGTACAGTCAGAAGATAAATTTGGGCTGACTATACAGCATCATGTTCTAACATACAACAGAAAATTTCTGATTAAAAATATATTTTGGCATTTTCAAATTTGTTTTTGTAAGTTATAAATGAAGATAAAAGCAATAATAAGGTAATTACCTATTCCTTTAAAAAAATTGAAGTACACTTTATATATAGCATCACTACCCTTGGGTACGAGTAGGACCTGTAAATTTGGAGAAAGAGTTGCTCCCTTGGTCCAACTCTTATTTTCAGATTAAGCTATGAATGTAAAAGACTCCCTCAGAGTAGGCTGGAGAGAGATTGGAAGTCAAAGAGACACACTGCTGGCTCAGTGTGGTGGCTCACACCTGTAATCTTAGCACTCTGGGAAGCTGAGGTGACTGGATTACTTGAACTCAGGAGTTCAAGACCAGCTTTAGCAAAGGGAGACCCTGTCTCTACTAAAAATAGGAAAAAGCTAGCAGGGTGTTATGGTTGTGGTGGGTGCCTGTTGTCCCAGCTACTTAGGAGGCTGAGACAAGAGGATCTCTGGAGCCCAAGAGTTTGAGGTTGCTGTGAGCTGTGATGCCACAGCACTCTATCCAGGGTGGCTGAGACTCAGTCTCAAAAAAAAAGATACATTCCACATGGCCTAGAAAAAAGCAGACATGATGTTGTGAACTGCCTTTAGGTATAAACTACAGGTGCCTTTAGGATCTGAGAACAGTGTCCAGCCAATAGCCAGCAGGAAATGGAGAACTCAGTTCTATAACCAGAAGGGAATGAGTCTGTCAACAACTTAAGCGAACAGGGAAGAGGACCCTGAGCTTTGGATGAGACCACAGCCCTTGCTCACGTCTTGATTGCAGCCCTGTGAGATCCTCCATAAAGCAGCCAGCTCAGCTGTGCTGGGCCTCTCACTCATGGAAGTGATGAAATTATAAGTTTCTTTCATTTTAAGCTACTAAGTTTATAGATATTTGTTACCCAGAGTAAAAAACTAAAACATTAACCTTAAGGAGATTGATGAACTGAGCTTAAGTTTTTTCTATTTCAAGGTTTAATAACCAGAATCCATAGAGAACTTAAACGTATTAGCAAGAAGAAAACGAGTGATCCCATCTCAGGGTGGGCAAGGGACTTGAAGAGAAATTTCTCTGAAGAAGATCGGTGCACGGCCTACAGATATATGAAAAA
>CAUYQV010116037.1:0-13108 GCA_963574575.1 Galagoides demidoff
AGGCGCCCACCACAACGCCCGGCCATTTTTTGGTTGCAGCCATCATTGTTGTTTGGCGGGCCCAGGCTGGGGATTCGAACCCGCCACCTTAGGTGTACGTGGCTGGCGCCTTAGCTGATTGAGCCACAGGCGCCAAGCCAACTCCAAACATTTCTTGATAAGTAAGGTAAAGTCTTTAACAATGACTCTTAAGGGTGCCAGTGGAGGGTTCTGCTATAGGACAGTTGGGAAGAGGAGCTTCAGTTCCTTTCTGCCTGAATCCAAATCTCATCTGTTTCCCCAGATATTGCCTTTTCCTTTCTCCTACAACCTGTACTCAAAATTAGTAGTGTGGCTTTTGTACCTCATGCTCAGTGTAATAAGGTAATATCCCCGCCCCCTTTTTTTAAATGTCCAAACTCAGGAAGTTTATTTTTATGTTATCCTTTGTTCAGACTGAATGAACATTATTATACTAGGATTTGTAATAACTGTAAAAAGAAGCCAATACTTTAGCATTTCTTAGAATCATCCATTCAAATTAATTGTGCTTACTAATAGATAACTTACAAAATTCAAAGAACTTACAGAAAAAAATAAAGCTGGAGAAAGGGAACACTATTCTAAATCTGACTCTGATGATCCCACCTCATGCTCCCTTCACATCTGCTGAGAATGAATGAAAGAAGTCTTAATATATTTCATAGTTAATGATATAGGCTTAAAAAGCATTCACAATAAAAGTAATAAAAATTTTTTTTAAAGTGAAGATTTATAATAGTAAACAAGAATGCTTAACGAAAAGAGTTAAAATAAATTTAACTGGTGTCATGACAGGACGATTAAATTGGTCTTAAAAAGGCAAATGATGAAATTGCATTTAATTCTGAAGCAGTTCAGATCTAACCTATCATCTCTACTCCTTTCTAATAAAATAAGCATTTACAACATGGTTTCTTACCTTCTCCTTAAAGAAAGGCTCAGCCATACATTCTAGTTGGTTTTTAACATTTGGTTGTAACTGATAAACAGGGTCACACTATTTTACCCTATGGAGTCTGTTGATCTGTATCAAATTGCCTTATGCCAGAATCGGACAGCTCTAATACAGGACTGACAAATGCAGAATACTCCGAATTGCCGTTATCATCCATTTCGGCACTAACAAAGTCATTCTCCCATTCCAGCCGGTTGGAGTCGTCAGAGGCTGAGGTAGGATCACTCCCAGTCTCCTTGCTGCTTGCTGTTCTTAAGCGCTGCCGGGACGCCGTCTTCCTCTGTTCTGGACTGTTCTCTCATTGGAAGCATTCTATTTATACCTTCTTCATCTTCCCCTGGCTTGGGATCTAGGCATGTGCTGTCCTCATTTCCACTAGTTGATTTAGTTTTGGTCATTAAATCACAACTGCTTTCTGTATTTGGTGTCAAAACTGTGGCATCTGATGACAGTCTACTACTTCAAAAAACTTCATACTGTGACTTTACATTTCTCAAACAAGATTCAAAGTCATCTTCTGGTCCTGAACTTTGATATTCTCCATTGTTGTGAGAAGGATGATACCGTCGCACAATTCTCTGCCTCTCTTGCTCCAAGAACTTTCGCTGCTTTGCTGCCCTGGCTGTTGCACGCTGGGCAGAGTGTAAAGCTCCTTCTTCTAGTCTTAATTTCTCTTCTTGTAAGGATAACTCATTTTGAATTTTCTTATTAAGATCTTTCTGTTTATCAGCAATAGAATCATAATGTCTCTCTCTTAGGTCAATAATTTCTTTCTCAGTAAGAGGCCTATGACTTCTTCCTGGGCTCTCCCCTTCATCACTTTCTACTAGGTTCTCAAACTCTATAGTTAGTGCTCACCTCTTGAGCATGTTCTAAGATAGTTGGATCCTCCGCCGCCTCCTGCACGTTGCAGCCTCCCGGCTTCCTTGCGGAGCAGCCCAAAGCACTGTGTCCAGCAGCAGGTCCCCATCGCATGCCCTCCAGGCGCCGTCGCTCCTTCTCCCACTCAAAGCCCAAACCCAGCCTCAGCGGCCGTATCCGCGCGGCAGGAGCCCCAGCGGGATTCGGGGACAGAGGCTGGCCGGCCGCAAAGCAGCGTGAAGGGTGGTGGCGACTGGAGGGATGAGGCGCTCGGAACCAAGGCAGTGGTTAGTCCAGGGACAGCCGAGCCGCCTCCGTGGGAAGCATGAGCACGGGACTGGACTGCAGGCTGTGGACTCCCTCGCCGTCCGCATGGCCCCTCTTGCCTCAACCCCCAGCCCAGCATGAGTGACCACCTCCAGCTGCCGAAGGAGGCCAGACCCCGCGAGTCGTCCGTAATATCCCCTTTGTTTAGTTTCTTGTTTATTGTTTCTTACAAATGTTCCTAGAACATTGTCTTTGGAGCAGCTTCCCTGAGAATAGTTTGAGATCATGTATCATTCATTTGTAGTTTCTGAATCCCTCCTCAGAGTCCTGAGCTAATGGTTAAAAAATATATGTGAATGAATGTTGACGGTTGTAGGTGGTGGCCTGGGATTGATTCCTTTTGATGCCCTGGGCTTCTTCCAGCAGACACCTTGTTAGAAACAAGTATCAGTCCCCAGGGAAACTGACACACGGGTTAGCCCTGGAGCAGTTTCTCTGCAGTAGCAAGAAACCTCCCTGAAAATGAATGTTTGCTGTTTCATCTGATGCATGTCTAAAGGTCAGCAGTTAAAACACAAGCACACCTACCTATTGTTAACTCTAGGTCTTATTGTACCGTTAACGATGCTGATCCACCTCCATCCCACCTCCCTACATACACAGACAAACATAGATGTGTGCTCTGTGGTCACAGAGGTAGGCATCAGAACCATTTGAGTCACCTTGAAAAGCAGGGAAAATGAAAGTGGGAAATATCCCACTACATTTCCTTATCAGAAGCCCTGGGGGCCAAATGTGTTGCTGAATTCAGATTGTGTTTGTGTTTTACGTGGGCAGCATAGGCATCATCTACCATCTATCACCTAACCTAATGTGTTCCCCACTTGTACCATCATCCTAGATGCTACTATTTCTGCAGTAAATGATATGAGTATTCATGTAGAATGGGATGGGGCACCACAAAGAACCTCATGTTCATTCAAGTCAGGTTTGGGATTCAGAGCTTTTTGGATTTGGGGATTACTGATAAAAGATTATGGTCCTATAAAAGATGATGAAGATATTTATAATGCATTTAAATTTGCTAAGTTTCAATATCCCCAGTGTAGTATATTTATCTCCTCCATTAATTGAATCCAAATCAAACTCATTCTATCTCTTTGCTGTCTTTCAAATCAGCCCACTTCTCCCCTTTCCTCACACCACCTCCCATGTAGGAGCCAACACCACGGCTTGTTGAGCTCACTACCCCTAGTCTTCCATTTTCCATCTATAGCTAGAACGGTCCTTCAACAGAAGAACAGAATAGTGTTGCTCTCTCATTGAAAACCATGCGACTTTCTGGGCAGTGCCTGTGGCTCAGGGAGTAGGGCACCGGCCCCATATGTTGGGGGGTGATGGGTTCAAACCCAGCCCTGGCCAAAAACTGAAAAAAACCTCCACAAAAGCATGTGACTTTCCTTGGTCATTAAGACAAACCCCAATTTTTTTGCCATGTCCTATGGGGACCTGCATCATTTGGCTTTCTCAGTCCTGTCTTTCAACTCTTCCAGCCCAGGCAAACCAGGGTTCTTTCCATTCTCTCTTATCTCTGCACATTGCTATTCCGTATCTGCCCAAGTCACTGCCCTCCTCCCTATAACACACCCTTGATCTACTTAATTCTTCTTCTCCTTTCAAACCTCCTAAATAGTCTCTTGTCATCCTGGACTTCCAGTTCATGACATTCATCATGTAAAGATATTTTTAATGTGGCTGTGTGTGGTGACTGACACCTGTAATCCTAGCACTTTGGGAGGCTGAGGTGGATGGATCACCCGAGGCCAAGAGTTCAAGACCACTCTGGGCAACATAGCAAACACTTTCTCTACAAAAAATTTAAAAAATGCTTGGGCCCAGTTGTGTATATTTACAGTCTTAGCTGCTTGGGAGGCTGAGGTGGGAGAATTGCTTGAGCCCTGGAGTTCAAGGTTATAATAAGTGTGATCACACCATTTCCCTCCACCCTGGGTGATAGAGCAAGATCTTGTCTCAAAAACAAAACAAAAACCCCTATTGATTACTTAATGTCTTCCCATTACTGTGTAAGCAGCTGGAGGGTAAGGACTGGGTTTCTTATTTTCATTTCCCCTATCAGTTGGCCCATGAAATTTTTAGCACATTGACTTGTCTTTGCTAATCATGGATGGCTGTAAAGGTAGCAGCTGTGTTTGCTTGCCTCTGTAGGCTTTAAGGAATTTATGATTCATAACATAACAATTTGTATACTCTGTCTAGCCTGGAATCTTTGAATGTAAAAAGTCTTGAATATAAAATAATGTTTTACAATATTTGAAGCACTTGTATTAGTACCTGAAAAGTACTGATAGGGTAAGGAATAACCATTAGCATCTTTGTCATAGTGAAGAAAATACACTAAGCTAATCAGCTTGTTTTAAATTTTCTATGTGGGCAAAACCCTTTAGGCCTCTACCCTGATGCTAAGTACATTCATCTTTTGGTCATATTTTTCTATATATTTATGTACCATATTTGGATATAGCTCTATAGAAGTTGATAGCTCTGGTAAATTTCAACATGAATGTGTGTTCTACACAAACAGTATTACATTGGATGTTTCGTAACTTCTTTTTTCTTTTTTTTTTTTTTTTGAGATGGAGCCTCAAGCTATCCCCCTGGGTAGAGTGCCATGGCATCACAGCTCATAGCAACCTCCTACTCTTGGGCTCAAGCGAGTCTCCTGTCTCAGCCTCCCAAGTTGTTGGGACTACAGGCGCCCACCACAACGCCCGGCCATTTTTTGGTTGCAGCCGTCATTGTTGTTTGGCGGGCCCGGGCTGGGGATTCGAACCTGCCGCCTTAGGTGTATGTGGCTGGCGCCTTAGCTGCTTGAGCCACAGGCGCCGAGCCAACTCCTTTTTTCTTATGAATATTAGGTTACAGAGATTTTTGTGTACCAGCACATACTGATCTAACTTGGCTTTTTCCCCTGCTCCAGAGCATTCCCTTCAGTGGACAGGCCATGATTTATTTAGCCATTCTTCTGTGGATGGCCAGTTTTGTTGTGTCTATGGCAAAGTGAAAAGATTCACATGCTAAGTGGTTTGCCTGCTGTTATAAGATCAGTAAATGATTACAGATCAGTCACTTTGCATCTGACCAGAGTTTCCACAGGACTGTCCAGTAGAACTTTCTGTGATAAGACAAATGTTCTCTACATGTGTAGACATTTATCAATATGTGATGATGCTAAGGGCCAGTATGGTCAGCAGGCATTAGCCAGTTGTGGCTATGGAGCATTTGAAAGGTGGCTAGTGAGAAGCTAAATTTGAATGGGCACTTCTGGCTGGAAGCTTCATAGTGGACAGTGCAGAATTAACTTTATATAAATATGTAACTTGTGGGTAACATTTATGGCTAGAGCATATAGCAGTTCCACCACTACCCTGAAAGGGTGAATTGCAGTTGTGTCTTACCATTTATGTTCTCTGTACCTAGCCTGGCACTGTTTGGCAGACATTCAGTAAGTGTTTATTGGATCAAAGTCACTGAGATGTGTAGGAAGTTTAGGCTTTAGTTAGGATGCATTGTCTGGTTTCATATCTCCCGATCTCCTATGCCTTATCGGAATATGTTTCCATTAGAGCTTTTAGCTTTACCTGCTTAATCTTTATTCCATAATAATTATGCAGTATCATGCTGTTAATTGACATGTGGGAAGATCTATGCTCTGCTGATATGTTCCTCTTATCTTATTTGTCAATAAGAATAGAGAGGATCTAAAATATAAAATTCACTTGAATTTACATTTAAATTAAAACAAAGGCTAGAAGATGTTGGAGTAGGGCATTAATTAATGTTGACAGAGAAACCAGAATATCCTTTTGCATTTTTGTTAATCCACACCACAGATCCTCGTGTAGCGTTTTCATTGCTTTTCCATAAAACCATAGCTTAGAGTAGTTAAATAGGGAGAATAATTAGCTGTTTATTCCACCAAACTTTTTTTGTTATAATTAACTTATGAATACCCCCCCACACACAAATTTTGAAATGTGTCTTTGATACATGTTGAAGATTTGAGAGAAGGTACGGGAAATTATTTGATTGAGGCTTTGGTTACTGGGGTTCTGAAATGGACAATGATTGACTGATAAGCATGTTTCCTTTTGAATCTTCAGCTGGCACAGACAAGGCTGTTTGGTGGTGTAAACTACAGTCAACACATTAAAAAACAGCTTTATAGAGATAGCATTGAATGGTTTTTTTGTGTGAGATAAATGTATGTTATAAGGAAGCTTATATTATTTTGTTAAAATGAATGCTTTCTAAACATTGGGTTGAAAAGAGATTAATAAGGCAAAAACTTAAGAATGAAAGGCAGTCACTTTTCAAAGAAAAAATTTTTTTTTGATGATGCCCCAGTTTCTTCCAGCTTTATGAGATGTCAGAATTGGTTCAGTTACTGTTTGGACTGCAGACAATTTTCTTGGCTTTATGGACTGTGTGATGAGACACAGGGTCTCTCTTTACGATGTGGATTCATTGGGTGTTTTTATTGGGTATGTTCTCCTTGCTACTTAGATGATGGGTTTTGTTTTTCTTTGTCTCAGTGTGGTCAGGTTGAATGACAGGATTTTACAAACCCCCCCTGGGAGCTGGAAGGACATGTAAGTGACATAAGTCGGCTCATTCATCAGTTTAAATTTAGCACCTTTGTGCCTGTCCTGTCCTAGATGTTCAGGGAGAGTGTGATAAAGAGACTCAAGTCTTCTTTTGGGGAGCTAGGAGGAAAAGAAAAGCTCCCCCAAATGAGGGACTCCCTGGGAGAGCAGAGACGGGGTTAGGGATGGTGACTCATGAGAAGTAAGAAAGAGGATGTGAGGGTGGAAGGAATTAGGGGACCAGGCAGCACATAGCACAGGAGAGTAGGAACTGCAAGTAGGCTTGGAAATGATAGAAGACAAGATTGGGAAGGTAAACAGAGCTCTTGATGTTAGATTTCTTAGAATACATACAATTTTTGGATTGGGTTCCTGCCTTCTTGGAATTTGCATTTCAGTAGAGTGGAGAAGCAGAGCAGGCCAATAAGAAGGGGTATAAAGTGCTATGGACAAAGATTAAATAAAGAAATAAAGCACCTTTGGATTTCTGAGAAGGAAAAAAGTGATCCCCAAATGACAGGTGATCTTGTCTGCATGCTTCATGTCACCATGATTAGCCAGGATTTGTGTGTGCGTGTGACAAAGAGAGAGAGAATGCACAAGTGGGTGTGCACGAGCTTTAGACTCCTGGGCTTGCCTGTGACAGGAACAGGAAGCAAAACAAAACAGGGGCAGCATGGTGTTTATGATGATTAGGATTATTTTTGTAGGGCAAAGCTTTGAGCAGGTCTGATGAAAGACCTAGCATGGCCTCTCATCTTGACCTAAGTATGTCTACAAACTATATATCAATGTTTCTCAACCAGAGAGGATTTTGTCCTCTAGGGCCTTTTGTCATTATCTGGAGACACTTGGGAGAGCGTCTACTGGCCAGAAATTTACAGTGGCCAGAAAGGCTGCTAAACATTTTATAGTGCCCAGGATTGACCCCTCCCCCCATCAAAGAATTCATTGGCCCCCAAAGTAAATAATCCTGAGGTGGAGAGACCTTGACTTTCAGGGATCCCAGTCTAGATGGATCTGCTCTGTGAGTCTGCATTTAGCAGGGAGGACAAGCCTAGATCACAAAAGACCGTATTTACAAACTCCTACGCTGTCACACTCAGCACTCTGTGTACTTTGTGGAATAACAGGATCACATTATTTGCAGGACGTATGAACAAGGAGGATTCCTTGAAAAAAATCATTAGTGCTCTAGCTATTCCTCTTAAATATATTAGCTGGGTCATGTTGGTATGGTTTCTTTTCTTGAACTAACGAGAAATAAGAAAGTTAATAAATGGCTTAATTTTTAAAGGACACAGTGTCTTGAAATTACAGCTGTAAGAGCAAAATAACTCAAGTATGTTAAAATCTTGGAGCATATTTTAGAAGATAGATATCTGGGAAGATATTTTCTTAAACTTTCTGGCCAGAGTTGCAGTGTTAAAATACTTCTTCTTTAGAAAAGACCTAGTTCTGTGTAAATACAACTGAACTAAATCAACAAATGAGAGAAGGAGGGAGAGAAGGAAAGAGAGAGAGAAGACCAATGCTTGAAAAGTGAGCCTGTGCTTTGTTAGTCTAATTTGAAGGTGGGCTTATCTACATCTATATCTCCCATAAATGTTATATATTAAATACACACTCATGTTTTCTTTAACCAAATGATACTTTATTTGGAACGAGTGGTACCAAACAAAATTCATTTTATACAACAGAGAATAAGGAAAATTCATCAGAAGCAAAACAGTTAATTATCTTATTTATTTATTTTTTTGAAGTTTTTGGCCAGGGCTGGGTTTGAACCTGCCACCTCTGGCATATGGGGCCAGTTCTCTACTCCTTTGAGCCACAGGCGCCGCCCCAAACAGCTAATTATCACATTAAATTTCTACCTGGATTGCAACATTATTGAATTCATCACTGCTACAAAACCAGGGAGGGCTTCCCTGACTTTTTATTTTTTTCTTTTTGCATAAAACTGGAAATTCATTATAGATTGGCAGCTTGAAGATAAGGATTTTGTATGTTTTCCTAAGTCGGGAAGGCATGGGGCTTTTTAAAGAATTTTATTTTATTTTAAAAATAGAAGTGACAAGACACTTTCTCATTTCACGTATACTATGATCTTTTGTAACGGTAGAAAAATACATGCCTCCTACAAACTTATGTGCCTACGGAGAACAAGGCTCAGGAAAGTGGGCAGATGTCCTCAGCAGTTATTTTAATAAAATCCTACTCTGGGTCCTTTGTCTCAGCGCCTAGCTGGGATCTTCACGTACGTGAAGCATCAGCTTCTGAGCTGTGGACCACTTTATTATTCACTGTCAGAGCAAACCCCCAGTAGTCCTCACCTATGCTGTGAGTTCCTTAGTCAATCCTTAACTCGCAAAGTTAATTCAAAAGGAATTTGAAACGTGTATTTTAGTTACTATGGTCTCTTTTCTGGAAAAAAAAAATTGCTAGGAAGTCTTTCACAGATAAATTTTATCCTGGGTGAGGTATTAATTGATGGGGGTACTCAATGGAGTCTTCTGTAAGGTAGAAAAATAATTATTATTATTATTTTTTTTGGAAAGAGGACAAATTTAGATTTCAGGACCTAAGTCTGATGCAAATCTGCTTTTAGAAGAAGGCATCATTTCATACTTTCTAACTAAATGAAGAAAAACTGTTAAATAGTCTCATAAGAGCTTGATTTGGATCTCATATAGTTTTCCTTTAAAAAATTTATTTATATTTACATTCTCGAAATCCAAGGCAAATACCTTTTTTTTCTCTTGTAGTTAAGAAGTGGCATATATGATGTGCACCTGAATTCAGTTTTGTTTTTCCTTTATCTCCCTTTCTAGGTTTTGACATCAGAAATACATGGATCATTATGGAAGTTTTGAGATACATAAAAATCAGGAAATGTAATAGCCACACAGAAAGAAACAAAGGAAGGCTCCCCGCAACAGTTCAAACTTGCATGGGTGAATCAGAAAGGACGTTGGCAACTGTGTTTCTTAGAAGGGAAATAATGGATACAACACAGTGTGTCTCAAAACTTTCAGTTTTTGACTGGGGCTGGGTTTGAACCCATCACCTCCAGTATATGTGGCTGGTGCCCTACTCCTTTGAGCCACAGGCACCGCCCTCAAAACTTTCATGGTGACCCATGTATCTTGTGTCCTACCAGGTCCAGCAAGTAAGGGCTGACATTTCTCTGCCTTTAAGTTGGGATAATCTGATTCATTCTGTTTCTCTGCAGGGAATTCATTCCTCAATTTCCAGCTTCACTCAACACCTCAATTGCTCTTCTCTTTTAGTTTTTTCTGTACCAATGTCATTACCTGCCAGGCTACTTTTCGAAGCACAGTTTTCTTTAACTTGCTCACTGCACTGCCTTGCTCCGAGACCTTCTATGGTTTCCTGCTGCTTGGAGAACCGAGTCTAATTGAATTGTCCTTGAGAGCTCCTGAAGTTCCTTTCCTGCCACCATCCTTAGCTGGATTCCCAGTGCCTCTCTGACAACCTCTCACTCACCCCAGGGGTCTGCTGCTTCCAGGTGGACTCTGCCCTGTCCCAGACCACTAGCCCTTGTCAAGGCTGCTTTTGAATCTTCCATGAAACTGATACCTCTCTAGAAGACATGGGTTCTCATGCCTGAGTGGAAGAAAATTTGTCTAAGTAAGAGTTTTAAAGACAAAAAAAATTTTAAATTTAGCTGTAAATCTGGATAAATATAACTGAACTCTACCAACATTTATGTAACTTTTCTAGTCCTGTGGGTGGTATTTTAAATTGAGGGTTGGGAACTATCTCTTATCTTTATTTTATTTTTCATCTCTTATCTTGATATCCACTTGGGACTAACCCAGGTTGTCAGATAATAAGCAATGATTCAGCATTGTGAGTGTAATAAGACTTGGCTTACTATAAATAATCTAAAATATTATTGTAAACTGTGGTACAATAGAGAGACTGCTGGATAGAGAGGCAGTAACTCTGGATTCTTATACCTCTTCCCCCACCTTTACAAATGTTGCAGAAAGTGCTGGCTTTTATTTCTGGTACTACCTGCCTCCCCCTCCTGCTGCTAAAGGTTGTTGGGACAATCAAAGAACAGTAAGTAAAAGTGCTTGAGAGACTGTTATGTCCTTTTCAGCCCCAAACATCATAACTTTTATAGGCTTTACCAGGATGTGTCTGTCTGCTCCAGTTCAGTGGCAGTCTCTGTGACGTAAGTACCCTATTTGGCTATATTCTTTTCTCAGGTTAGCATGCCTCCTGATTTAAAAGCAAGCAATTACCCTAGACTACAAATCTGCCTGACTCAGCTACTTTTGATGAATATCATTGGATAGTAGCTCAGTCTTTGGCCAGAATCATAGACAATGGTGGCTACATGTGGAGAAGACATGTCCCTTCAGATGATAACGAAACTGTTCTGTGCTCTCATCACACCACATAGCATCTGCCTGGCTGGGGAGGGTTTGAACACACTGCTTCCTTTTTTTTTTTTGAGACAGTCTCACTGTTGCCCTTGATAGAGGGCCATGGTGTCACAGCTCACAGCAACCTCAAACTTTTAGGCTTAAGTGATTCTCTTGCCTCAGCCTCCCAAGTAGCTGGGACTACAGGCACCCTCCACAATACCTGGCTATTTTTTGTTCCTGTTGTAGTTGTCATTGTTGTTTAGCAGGCCTGGGTTGGGTTCAACCCCACCTGCCTCAGTGTATGTGGCCAGCACTCTACCCACCGAGATACGGGCGCCGCCCACTGCTTCCTTCTGTACAAGGATTTGTTTCAACCAGACATCTCTGGTATAAGGAAGGATGTGTGTATTTAATGGTCAGCACTTGGGTTCTAGTGCTAAAATCCTTCCTTTTAAATGCTGGCTTCATTTTGCCCTAGTCACTTCATGCCTCTAGACCTCAGTTTTTTCATTTTTGTGGAATGTAGGAAAGTAACATTAAATCTCAGGGTTTTATAGTGAGATTTAAATTAGATTTAAATTAGAAATTGAAGGAAGGCAATTAGCAGGTGCCTGGCTCTCAATAAAAAGTAGCTTTTAGGAGTTGTAAAGCTTTGCTTGAACTTGAGTTTCTGATTTCATGGATTGTGGTAGTTTGACTGAAATCTATCTTTCAAGTTAGAAGGGTTTTGTCTACAGAAGATTATGTTGTCAACAAACAGAAAATTTAACTTCTTCCTCCCTAATTTACATGCCTTTTATTTCTCTTTCTTGCCTACTTGGGGTAGCTGGGACTTTTGGTAGTAGGTTGAATAGAAATGGTGAGAATGAGCATCCTGACTTGTTCCTGATCTCATGGGCAAACCTTTCAGTTTTTTACTGTTCAGTATGATGTAGACTTGTCACATGCAGACTTTATTGTGCTGAGGTACATTCCACTATCCCTACTGACTTGAGAATTTTTAATTTTGTCAAGTGCTTTGAGATGATCATATGATTTTTATCCTTCAATTTGTTGATCTGATTTATAAATTGATTGTATATTAACTGATGTATGTTGAGACAGTCTCGAACCTCAAGGATAAATCCCCCCTGATCAGGGTGGATGATTTTTAAAAATGTACTATTCAGTTTGGTTTCCTATTATTTTTCTGAGGATTTTTTACATCTGTGTTCATCAAAAATATTGGTAGTATTGGTCTATAATTTTCTTTCTCATCATATCTTTACCTGGCTTTGGTCATGCTGGCTTTTTCAATATCTAAAATCAATAGTGTTTCTACAGCAACAAAATATTCATGAAAGAAATTGTGGAAGATAGAAACAAATGGAAAGATCACCTGTGTTCTGGGATTAGAAGAGCTAAACTGTCACTACTAATCAAAGCAATCTACAGTTGAACTCTCCATCAAAATTTCAACAGCTTTTTCACAGAAATAAATAGAAAAATTGTATTAAAATTTGTATGGAACCACTGAGGACCACAAATAGCCAAAGAAATTTTGAGAAAAAAGAATAAAGCTAGAGGTACCACATCCTGATTCAAATTATAGCATCCTGGCCCCTGTCGTGGAGCTGGCCGCTTCTGCACTTGTGCTTTCCTACTGAGTGCCCTGCCGGCAGCACTGCAGGCTGCCCTCTGCCTGGAAAACTTCTGCCAAGTAGTGGAACCACGCAACAAGCCTGGAGGGGAAGTCAGGAGTAGCAAGAACTCCTGTTATAACCTGTGACCATCAGCAGAAATGAAAAGGAAAAGGTTCTGATTGAGGGCTCCGTCAACTCTGTCCAGGTCAGCATCGCTGTGAAACAGGCTGATGAGACTGAGAAGATTTTATGCCACGAGTTTATGTGCTTCATGATGATGTGAGCAGACAACTTCTTTATCCTTCGAAGGAAACC
>CAUYQV010116038.1:0-74319 GCA_963574575.1 Galagoides demidoff
CAGCCAATTAACTTCCTAGTGAGACTTCTGTATATTTATCTTCTTTAAAATTCAGTTCAACTGCTGAGAGGTCTGGAGAAAAGACACAGTTAATTGTAATCCATATCCCATCTTAGATGAGTTAATTAACTCCTTTGTGCCTCAGTTTCCTTTTCTACAAAATGTAAAGAATAATGACAGATACTATAGAGGTTTTTTGTGACTATTAAATGAGCTAATGTAAGTAAAGCTTTTAGAGCAGTTTCTGGCACTTTTAAATTTCTGGATAAATGTGAGTTATCAATACTCACATTATATTAATGAACAATGCTATGAGTTCAATACCTCATACTTCTGCAGTTGGGTCTTTCAACATAGTCAAGGAATTTACATTTCTCCTCCAATAAATTCTATCAATTGACTTAGAATCATTTTTCTAAACTGGTGGAAATTTTTTTGACTAGATTCTATCATCCAGCATGTAGGTTATTATCTCTGATTTATTATGGGATACTACTGGAGTTCTCCCTCCTTGTAACTGTTGATTCTACTATATTTAACAAACTATTATTGACTCTACTATATCTAACAAACTGGTGAAAGGCCTACTAGGTGCTGTGTTTCTGAATACATGTAAGTGTGTGTGTTTGTGTACATGTGAGTGTTTAAGGCAGGGATAGAATCCCCTTGTTAATAGAATTTCTTCTTAGTAGGTCCTTGGTCTCAAGGATTTGAACAATGAACCCATGGACCAAAGATCAATGGTAATGATACTAGAATTTCTTTTTTTTGAGACAGAGACCCAAGCTGTCCCCATGGGTAGAGTGCTGTAGCATCACAGCTCACAGCAACCTCCAACTCCTGGGCTCAAGCGATTCTCTTGCCTCAGCCTCACATGTAGAGGGACTACAGGCACCTGCCACAACACCCGGCTATCTTTTGGTTGTAGTTGTCATTGTTGTTTGGCAGGCCCGGGCTGGATTTGAACCCGCCAGCTCTGGTGTATGTGCCTGGCAACTTAGCCTCTTGAGCCACAGGCACCGAGCCGATACTGGAATTTCATCTTCAGTAGGTTCTTGGTCTCAGGGATTTGAAGAATGAATCCGTGGACCACAGATCAGTGGTAAGACAGGATTTATTTACAGAAAAGAATAAAAAAACAACTAAGTTCTTGGCAGGGAGAAAAAACCCAAGTCCCGAGAGAACAGTTCAATAGCTTTGTCTGTCTGTCTCTCCTTGGGCTCTTTGTCTAGGAATATATATTCCCATGGGGCCTTCTAATGTAGTTACATTTAGTGGGGCTCTATAGTTACATTTGGTGAGTCTGAGAACCTCTGTAGTTACATTTAGCGTGTCTGGCACCTTCAGTAGTTACATTTAGAGTGTCTGGCACCCTCACTAGTTACATTTAGGGTGTCTGGGACCCTCAGTAGTTACATTTAGTGTGTCTGGGACCCTCTATAGTTACATTTAGCAAGTCTGTGACATGTCTGGGCCTGTCTGAGTATTGAATGAATGGCTACAATCCCTTTCATTTCCTCCTTTTCTTGTAAGCCTAGGAAACTTACATGAAATTGATCCAGCCTATGAAATGGGGGTTCCCTGTGCAGCCCTAAGTGCAAGGAGAGGGAAACCTAAGGTGTTGGTGTCTTCTCCTCAGCAGCTGTCTGGCCCCTCCAGCTACTAGAGCTTCCTGCCGGCCGCTGCCTACCCTCCAGCCCACAGTTTCCTCTGCTCACTGCCACAGCACCAATACCGGGGGAGGCAGCCGGTCCAACCCCCATCAGCTCCACTGAGCTGGCTGAGACCCCACTTGTCTTCTATCAGTAAGACAGGATTTTTATTAGACAGAAGGGAATACAGAAGGAGTAAAAAAGCACCAGAGCTTTGGCAGAGGGGAAGACCTTAGTCAGAAGTCTACCCCTGGGTCCTCTGTCTAGGGGTATATATCATCTGGAGAATTACATTTTGCCTACAATTTGGTAGGTGGAAAAATATCCTTTCAACGTTGAATGCAGTCCCTCCCCGGGGCAAAGTTATTAGGTCTTTGCAGTTATGTCTCAGGCAAGGGATTGGGGTGTATGCTCCCTACTCAAGGTGGTACCACCCCAAAAAGTCTCAAGCTGCTTTGTTCATGATCTTGTTAGAGCCCAGAGAGTGTGGCCTGGAAAAGGCAGCCTGTTTGTGCCTGGGAATTGGGTCTGATTTCTGAGCTCACCTGGGCCTAGAGAATGGGGGACTCCCATTCTAGTCCTAAGTAGGGGAATCCTGTATCACCTGCATCTCCAAGATGCATGTAGTTTTTAATAAAGGATATATGTTGAGCTCAACTTTCAATAGGAGTTGGAGCTGGGCTAAGATAAAGAGAGGATACCGGCTGTAGGCAGAGTTTGAAAGAACCATTTGTAGCCTTGAAGGCCCGTGGTAGAATATTAGAAGGATCTAGCTTGGTATAGTTTTGATTACAGAAACTTATCTTGCAGAAATGCATAGGAGATGGAAAGGTTAGTTTTAATTTATCTTACTGCTTAAAATTTTAAAATATTTAAATGTATCATATCTTAAGGGCATGAACAGAGTGAGGATAGCTTTAACAAAAATAACAATGACAACTGTAACAAAAAATAGCTGGGCATTGTGGTGGGTGCCAGTAGTCCCAGCTACTTGGGAGGCTGAGGCAAGAGAATTGCTTAAGACCAGGAGTTTGAGATTGCTGTGAGCTGTGATGCCATAGCACTCTACTGAGGGTAACATAGTGGGACTCAGTCTCAAAACAAACAAACAAACAAAAAAACCCAGGGCTGCCTGAGAAGCTTGAATAAAATCATATATAGGACAAATCACAAGAAGGCCTATTTTGTGGAGTGAGTACTAAGAGATGATGCAGCCAAAAAGCATCTGGTAACTTTAAAACTATTTCAAATTCACTTATAGTAAGGGTTCTACTTTGAGAATACAAGACTTGTGGCTAGATGACTGCAAAAGACAATCTTCTGAGTCAATAGATTTTAAGGCTTTTAGGGAAGTTAGACTACAGAATGGAAGAAGGAAGTATTCTTGATACTCAGGGGTGACAGAGAAGAGCAGAAAGTTTTTGGTAGCCACCCGCCTACATAAAGCAATATCCAGAAAGGACCAAGGCCTTGAACCTTTTCTACCCTAGACAGGAAACACTTCAGGAGAGGACTGAGCAGGACACACAGTCCATAGTGACTGTGACTCTACTATACCTAAGGTTGCAGTGGATCTACATAACACAGAAAAATGTTCCCTTTTATAACTCACAATGCATGTGGTTGTACATGAAGTCATTTCATAATGTTTTCTTTCCTGCAAGATGAAGAAATTGGAAACTAGGGTTTCTTACTGATTCTCTAGAATCTTAAGAATCCATCAGGGATGACAGTCATTCCTCCTCTCCTAAACATCACGTCGCTGCTGTCAGAAGCAGAACTGACTAAGGGTCTGAAACAGTTTGCCAACTTTTAGAAACTTAAGCTGATAAGGAAGCTGAGGTAACTCCAAAGAGGCTTCAAGGAGCCACAGTTCATGCGTTCAGCCAATTTGGGAGTCTCCCTCCAGTATTCCAGGCACTGGACGCAGAGGGCTGGAAATGCAAACCAAAATTGTGACAAGGTCTGCTGGGGAGAGCCTTGTCAGTGCAGAAACGAACAAGAAAAGTGCCTGTAGGAGGCCTAATTTGGTGCTTAAGGCAATATAAAGGTGGGGCAGCTACGTCAGCCCGAGGTGCCCTTAAGCAGAACAGAAAGTGAGAATCACAGCTTATCTCCTTTCTAAACAAGGCAACAGGATTGTAGGAGTTTTCCCTTCACTGGGAAAAGGGTGACTTTTGAAGACAAGCCAAACGGATATCCATCTTATAGGAAGACACTGGAACGTGCCAGTTGCTTCTGCCAATTTTTTTATGAACAGAAATACCTAGGAGGGAAGAACTGGTGAGTCTGGAAGTGGAAGAAGGCGCTCAAAGGGGCTGTGTTTCATAAACGGCGCCCCAGAAGGGTTGAACTGGTTCGGTCTGGAGGAAAAAGACGCAGGAAGTAAGGGAAGTGGAGGGTGCATGTCTGGAATAATTTCAAGGTTTTTACCATCTTGTCTGATGTGGCAACAGGGCAAGATTTGTTCGTTTTATTTATTTATTTTTTAATTTTTACAGATTTTTCTTTTCCGCCCTTTTCCCCTCCCAGCCACTCCGGTTTGGGTTTTCCATATGACTCATAATTCCTCTCGAAAGTGGAGTCGAATTCATAAAAGTGGTGGAGGGGGGTGGTGGGAAGGCTGGGAGCCCCAGGGAGTCTTCACTACCTACATTGCCACTCAGCTTGCGGCGCGAGTGGAGGTCGGCGGTGGGGAGACCAGCTTGCAGCCGGGATGGCGGATACTATTCAAGCCCCGGCGGCCCACGGCCGGGCCGGGTGACCGGGCGGCGGGCACGGGAGGGTCTGCGGCGGGCAGGCGGGCGGCGCTGCAGCAGCATCCGCGCGGCGGCCGCCGCCCGCGGGCGCGAGTGTGCGCGGGTGTGGAAGGCCGGCGTGCGGGCCGCGAGGGGTGTGCGCGCGTGAGTCGGAGCGGGGCTCGCCCCTCGCCGGCGCCCGCCGCCCCGCCGCTGATCGCTCTCCGGCCGTCTCCAGCACCCTCAGCCCCCTACAGCCGTTGGTCCGGGCGGGGGAGGGAGAAAGTGAGACTCGGTGTCATCACCATCCATTGTCAGAAGGGGAGGAAACTGGAATCCAGCAGCAGCAAGCAGCAGCTGGGCGGTCACATCTGGGAATGCAAAGCCGACCTCCCCCCCCTCCTCCTCCTCCACCTCCGCCTCTCCTACCCCGGAACACTTCCGAAACCACTTCGCCTTCAGCCCCTGCCTCGGCCAGAGGTTTCATTTTTAACTGAATATTTACGAAAGCTGGAAGCGTGCGAGGGGGGTGGGGTGGGGTGGAAATAGCGGCTGCTTCTTTTCCAGGGATTTATTTAATGGGGATGTGTTCAAGGCAAGAGAGAATTCAGAAGGATATCGACGTCGTGATCCAGAAGTCCAGAGCCGAGAAGGACTGCCTGTTTGCAGGTGAGTTCTCGCCTTTCCAGAACCTCGGACCCAGCTCCAGCTTCCTCTGCCCTCCCGCTGCCCCCCTTCCCAGTTTTCTGACCGCGACGCGTGTGGCTGGGGGTGGGTTGCACGTCCCCATTCCGGGGTTCATTTGGCAACAGCTGCTGCCAGGAGAGCCGGAGTCAAAAGGGGGAGGGGGCGCCGGCCTCTCCCCTTTCCCCTCCCCCTCAGTCTGGGGCAGTCTCTAGCTCCGGGGGCAGAACCCCGGCAGCCCGAGCCGGGGTCTAGGCGGAGAGGCAGCGCGTTGCATTTCCAGCCCCCAGTAGATGCCCGAAGCGTCCAAGCCCGCCTCCGTGGTTCCGGCAGCAGCGGCCGAGCAGGGCAGGCAGGTTGAACCCGCCGGGTTTGCGCAATGAGCTGAGCGGCGGCGGCCGGGAATGGAGCCCGCTGCGCTGCGCTGCGCTAGTCTGCTGCGCTCGGCGCCCAGGCCCCCCGGGGGCTGCGCCGGGCCGGTCTCCCGCCCTTCAGCTCCCTCTAGTTCCCTCCGACTGGGAAAGAGAAGGGATTCCCGGGATTCCTGGAACACCCAGCGCCCCTGCTAGGGGGTCGCTTTTCGTCCATTTTGCTCCCCCAGCAGAGGGATTGGATTTTGCTTTCGTATCCGCGAGCCCGGCGGGGGCCGCTTCCGGCCGCCCTGACCGGGAAATTCCCGTCGTTGCCATGGCACCCGGCACTTGTTGCGGGGGGCGGCCTCCCGCGGCACCCGGCCAGGGGGTGCGCAGCATCCCAGCCCGCGCGGCGCGCCACTGAGTGGGGACTTCGCCGCTCTCCAACCGTAGCCTCCCGCCCGGTCAGGCCTTCCCACCTTGGTCTCAGGGAACAGGGGGTCCAAGTCATGAACGGGTAACACATTCACTCGAGGGGTAGCTTTTAACAGTACTTTCTGTTTCAGATTTCAGATACTCAGACTCCACCTTTACTTTTACCTACGTTGGCGGCCCCAAAAGGTATTTGTGTGTGTAGAGTTGCTTCATTTCCTGTTCACACGCTTGTGTTTCCTTTGTTCTAAGCGTGTTCCTTGTTCGGGTATTTTGTTTGCTTGTTTGTTTGATTATTGTTATGATTCTAAAGCCACATCTCAGACCTGATGTCCCTCGGTTTTAAATTAACACCAGGGAAATAAATATGTTTGATTCAGCTCTAAGACCACGCCACGGGCAGTGAGCATAACTCTTGGTGTTAAAACTGTTCGGCTACAGTAGTAGACGGCTTTTGCGATCTTGATACAGTCAGGCGTGTGGAAAAATGGATTACTGGGTAGGAAGCGAAATGCTTAAAAGACAGAAGATGTCACAAAATACTTTTATCGCAAGTGGTGATTTTCGTGGTGAATTGGGGCTGCATGTTTCCCGGTTTTTTGAAGGTTGGCATAAATATGCAGTCTGCCAATTCTTCCTACGTTTTTTTTTTTTTCCTTCAAGGAGTGGTATTTTGTTTTTTTCACATTTAGTGGTAGGAAAGAATTTGGAGAGTTAATGCAGCTGTCGTGGATGAGTGACTTCTTTGGGGAGAGGAATGAGAGATGCACATTTCAATACTGAATTGTGAGCCATTTGAAACACACCTGAATCCAATTTCTTATTTAGGAAGGGAGATAAAATGAAAGTTAAAATGAATATATATTGCTGCCTTCTCTGGTTAAATTAGGATTATCTTTCTTTTAATCCTTTAGGGACACTGGTTTAAAAGAGCAGTGGCCACAGGAGAAAACGGTCAGAGGTTTAGTTTGGGTCCTCAACCACTCTGACTGCACTTTAGAAGGACTTGGGGAGTCTGAATTTTTGAGGTCAGAGCCAGGTCAGGGACCAATTCCATCAGGATCTCAGGGTAGGAGGGAGCCTGTCTTCCACCCTTGTAGTCCAGAGCCTCCCAGGTAACTTAGAGAGCAGCACCTTGAGAATTCCTGGCCTGGAGGGATTCCTCACATCAACCCGGCTGTCAGGACTTGACATTCAATGTTATTTGACCACATTCCAAAATATCTCTTAGCTAATGGAAACATTTATGAGCTTATAAATCGCAAAAGAAGCTTTCTTTTGTAAATACATTTTAAAAGCTTGGAATTCATGTGAACTTTAAAATACTTAGAATCTTTGCTGTACTCTTCTACATCTTGAAACAACTTTAATTAAAATGAGTATCAGGAAAAAAAAAAGAATATCTGGTTTTGGTACGTACAATATACCTAAACCCTGGAATGAGTATATGGATTTATTAGTTGAAAATAAAACAGTGAACCACCAAACTTCAGTATATACTTTATGGGAGAGATTAAAATCACAATATTTCTTTACTTATACTGTAACACCATCATCTGTGTAATTGTGAATAAAAATATCAGAGGAGATTTGATTTAATTAACATTACTCCAAGGGATGTTGGTAATATGACTAATATCCTCTGGCATTATTTTTAAGAGTTAAAATATGCTATGTGGCCCATTGAAAACTTAAGAGTTGTCTGTGTTCACGATTGTTGCTGTTCTCCTGAGTCAGACTGGTGGACAGAAATGCCCTGGGTGGGCTCTTCAACTAACCGGCTTTCTCATTTTTCAGTAAGTTCAGTTCTTTTGGCCTCAGTTTACCTATCTGGATGGTGAGGGGGTAAACCTTGCCTGTATTCTCTAAGGTCCATTAGATACTGAAGTTAAGATTATTTATCAGCAAATTATTGAATTAGTGTTAACATAGCTAGAGGTGGAGGAGGGAGCAGGCCAGGGTGCTGGGATGAATAATTAACTAATCAAGATAACATCAGTTTTCAGGGCGCAAACAAGTAGGATATGCTTGTTCTAAGGTAAGAGATGTTTCCTTTCCCATGTAATCCTATTAAGGGGTAGTTTTGTTGTTGTTATTTTGTTTTTTGTTTTTATCACCAAGTTAAATGTATCTGAATTCTCAGCTCTTTGCCCAAGATCAAGTGCCAATGTATGTGAGCCTTGAGTATCTAACATGGAACAACTTGTTAAAAGCGAAAGACAGCTGGTTAAAATGCTGACCCGAAGCTTGTATATAAAAAGTTGCCATGCATAGTAAAAGGTAGATTATCCCTTTATGGTTTGTACCTAATGGGAGAGAAGACATTTTTCCCTAAAAATAAAGTGTCTTTGGTTTTTATTACCGATATTAGAAACCGGTATTGATTATCTGTTTCTCATCCTGACATTTTAGACATTTAGAATTAAAATAATCCTGCTCTATTTTGATTTAATGTGCAGATCAATTTACGATGCTAAGTGACTAGTGCCATTTCAGGCAAACTAGACGTACTTCACCACTGGAGGAAGTGGGAGAGTGGGAGTCTTATGGGTACTACATGATTGTCTTGAACTGCATTTAACTACCATTTCATCTGTACCATTGAGAATATATTTTGAGAATAATTTTTAATTCAAGTAGTAGATAAAACTTAATATACCATTTCCTCTTTGACACTTTCCAAAAATGAGTTATGTAGTATAATGAAGACAGGCTGATCTTACGTGTTGATGTTCAAAAAATAGTACTGAGAATTTTGTTCTACATGTACACTTTTTAATGTTTCCATGGATGAGAAGAAATGTTAAGAGGTGATTGTGGTCTTTGTTGGCCAGGGGTCTAATAAATTGGCCTTTTATTCGTTGGTTCTTAGAAGGGCAGTTTAATATCTGCCCTTCTGCCATATGGACTGAGGGGAGGAGTGAGGATTCAGATGGTCAGCTCTAATTTTTCCTAATGAGAAGATTCATGGAATTATTTTCACTTTTTGATGTGCAAACCAAGGCTTAGACACATAGCCGAATTCACCCAGTTAAATGATGGATCTTCCATGTAAACCCTATTTTATCAAACGCCCAAGACCTGGGTTCCTTCTTCTACATTACTGTTCTCAACTTTTTCTTTACTTTTGTTTGTTTCTTTTTTTTTTTTGAGACAGAGTCTCACATGTTGCCCTCGGTAGAGTGCCATAGCATCACAGCTCACAGCAACCTCCATCTCTTGGGCTTAAGCAATTCTCTTGCTTCAGCCTCCCAAGTAGCTGGGACTACAGGTGCCCACCACAATGCCCGGCTATTTTTTTGTTGCAGTTGTCATTGTTCTTTTAGCTGGCCTAGGCTGTGGTCATGGGTAGTTTGGCATCTTTTGAAGTGTATCCTCCTTGTTTATAAGGGGTTTCTGTCCAGGTAAATAAGTATCAAGTGGGATATCGACAAGAGTACTCTAAAATTCCTCAAAAGTACCTGCTACCTCTTCTTTCTCTGGGTCTTTGCACATGCTGCCTGGAACACTGACTTACATTTTAACCTCCTTCCTCTTTCATGCCTACTCAGCTCTCATTGTTGAGATCTTTGCTATCCTAAATTCTCCTGTGAGGCCTTTCCTGGCATCTTAATCTGAATGATTCTGATACATGTTTCTTAAAAAAAAGAAAGAAAGATTTATACAGCCCAAAGAGTAACTAGGAATTTCTACAAGCAGGTTGTCACATGAGAATTGCCAGTTTACATCTGTTTGACTTTGAGCCTCTCAGAGATGGCAATTTTATGCAATTCGTTGCTTTTCCCCCAGTCCCTGGCATACTGTCTAGTCCAGCATTTCTTTCTCAGTAGGTAAATACTGAATGATTTTCAAAATGAATGTGAGAAAGGCCAGGCACAGTGGCTCAAGCCTGTCGTTCTAGCACTCCGGGAGGCTGAGGCGGGTGGATTGCCTGAGCTCACATGTTCCAGACCCATCTGAGCAAGAGCAAAACCCTATCTCTAAAGTAAAAAAGAATAGCCGGGCGTTGTGGTGGGTGCCTGTAGTCCCAGCTACTCAGGAGGCTGAGGCAAGTGAATCACTTAAGACTAAGAGTTTGAGGCTGCTGTGAGCTATGAGGCTACGGCACTACAGAGAGCAACAAAGTGAGATTGTGTCTCAAAAAAAAAAAAAAAATGGGAGAAGATCTGGCAGGTGAGAAGGAATTCTTTAGCCTAAACGACCACGTATGGAGCTCAAACACTTTTAACAGTCCTCCGTGTGATGACGTCACTTGCAAGGGAACCTCATATGAATCCAGAATGACAAGTTGCTTAGCCAAGTTGTAGGTTCTGTCCTCTGGGTCACATGTTCAAATACTTTCAGAGGCCTGGTGGTAATTATTTAGGATTATAAGGAATGATCAGGACTGCGGTATAGTGAAGAGTTTGGATTCAAAAGAATTGATTTGTAGGGCAGCACCTGTGGCTCAAAGGAGTAGGGCGCTGACCTCATATGCTAGAGGTGGCGGGTTCAAACCCAGCCCTGGCCAAAAGCTGCCAAAAAAAAAAAAAAAGAATTAAAAAAAAAAGAAGAAGAATTGATTTCTAGGGAAAAAAATCAACACTACTGTGGTGATCAAGGGAACTTTCTAGGGTCCCTAACCCTCCTGGGCTCCCAATATAAAATTCTTTAACTCATAGGTGTCGTGGAGAGAGACATGTCATGTGGACATGACTGCGACGGGGCCTTTGTTTTCTTTGGGCCTTCTCAGAAAGGAGAAGTGCGTGTGTGAAAAAGGGTAGTTGAAAAAGCAATTTCATCCTCTTAAAAAGATACGTCAATTTTCATTACGAAAGAAGTGCAAATGTGTTCATTCCAGAAGTCTTGGAATATGCAATTATTTTGAAACCATCAAGTACTCTTCAAGGTGTCAGAATGAAAAGAGAGATCATTTTTTGAATAAAAAATTAACATGTTCCTCTTGGCAATGGGAACTTGTTCTCCATAATTTTATGTTGCATCATTTATTATACAAAATATTGGCTTTTATAAAAATGTGTTCCTTAGAGCCCTAGGAACCCATGGCAGAAGCTGGGATAGCTCCGGGGTGGGAGTATGAGGGAGCTGAATGAGTTAGTGACGATCTGGGTCTTTGCGTCCCTATTGAAATTGCAGCTGCTCTTCTCTGTTCTGTGCAAAAAAATTTTTTTTTGGAAAAAACAATTTCATTGTAAAATGAAACCACTGACCCAAAATAACCACCAATCGTGCATAATATAATTTTGTGGAAGCTTAAATATTTAAAAATTAGACAATTTATTTCATAGATTAAGGTAATATTAGTGATGATATTTACCGAGTGTAATCTCTGCTGATCACCCCGTCTGCCTTACCTCATCCCGTGATTGCAACCAAGACAAACAGGCATATTGTCAGCTATTTTACATTTTATGGCTAAAGAAACCAAGACTTGGGTAATTTATGTAACTTACAGTTAGTAAGAGGCAGAATCAGGGATGTATTTCAGTATAAGTCAATGTTGATGTACGGTTTAAGGGCCTTGGTTGAACTGGCATGACTAGAATAGTTAGGAATGTTTGGGGACTGGGAGGGTTTGTTAGTGGGACGTCTGCCAGGGGTAATACTGAAAGTCTACTGGTTGGTAAGGGAAGTGCCTGAGTCCAGTGCTGAGCAGAATAGTGGAAGAATTATGTACATTGGCTGTGGAATCCTTAGGCAAATATTTGGCCAATCCATTTAAATTCTCCATCATTTCTCTTTTCTGCATTTTTACAAAAACGTAAGTGGAATTTTATAAATCCTAAAAATATTTTGTAATTCTCTGCCCAGATTTGCTTTTGTGCCATAATAGATAGATCTTGCTTTAAGATAGCTACCACTAATTTAGTTTACTTTAATCAGTTTTCTTCCAGTTATTGATATACAGTCTTTTTTATTCTCTAAGTTTCTGAAATCTCATCTTGCACCTACCCTGAGAAGGACTACTAAGACGGGTTTTTATTAATAAGACTTGTTCTCCTGATTTTTGGAAAAACCTGAGGTTTTCTTGTATTTTTACTTTTTTTTTTTTGAGACAGTGTCTCACTCTACCCTTCGTAGAGTAGATGGGAGGAGCTCAAACACTTTTAACAGTCCTCCGTGTGATGACGGAGGCCAAAGCATCACAGCTTACAGCAACCTTAAACTCTTGGGTTTGAGCGATTATGGTGCCTCAGCCTCCCGAGTAGCTCTCAAGTATTTTGACTTAAGGGCTGGACACCGCCTACATAGTTATCATTTCCTCAACTCAGAACATGGAAACAAGCCCTTGGCTTTTTTAAAATGCAGCTGCTGCTGCCAGCTGTTTCCTAGTTAGCATCACATCTCTTGAGCCCTGTGTGGAGGTTAAGGTCTCAGGTTTCAATTCACACCTTCCTCTTTTCTGTTCCTGAAGCTCTACCCACCTCTACTTTGAAATCCTTACTGGCATTTTCATCCCTCCCCACATCAATAAATATTTACTCCACGCCTTGTTGACCTTGATTTAGATCAATCAGTTTAGCTCAGTGTCTCTTAAAATTCTCGATTGTGTACTTCTTACCCATCTAGTTCATTTATGCTTAAGCTTTTTAATTGGAAATTTAATCACACTTACCTGTTCAGAAGACCTCAGATGTGACCACACTTCTTTTCCATGTAAACTCTTAAATTGCTGTTTTTGGCTTATTGAGAGCCACCTTCCATTGGGTTTTAAATACTAACTCTCTTCTGCTTGCCTATTGATTTTAATAAATAGAGTTGGTTTGGATATCAAGATCGTGGTTTTTATTATCACAAAGACCAATTCATTTTATCTTTTCCTGGCCCACCAGTGTTATCTCTGTTTATTAGAATGGAGTAGAACCTCCATGGTTGACCACTTCCCTACATTGACCATCTCTTTAAGTTGACCTGATTTTCAGAGACCAGACAAACACCACATGCACGTATCAGTACATTAGGCGTACGTAGTTCCTTATCTTGACCACCTTCAGATGTTACCCAGTTTCTCTCTTGGGTGGTCAATTTACCGCAATTCTACTGTATTTTTGTACAAGAAGCTAGAACTAGAACATGAGCAGAACGAGGTGAGACTGAGTGGATGGAGTGAGATTTGAAGAGGACAGGATGAGAATGTTAATAGATTATCCCATCAATTACAAATAAACAACTATCACCACAGCTCTGAAAACTCTGAATGCAGTTTACTTGCATATCAGTGACATCCTACTTTTAAATGATATTCAGTGGAGGATTACAAATCATTCAATATTACATATGAAAGGTCAGGCGATATCTAAAACCTTTGTGCAATCTGGTCAGTTCCCCGCCCCTACAGAAATTAACAGACAGCTACTGCTAGTTGACGTCCCCTGGGGTGATGTTCTTCTCAACATTTTGAAATGTAGATTGAAAAGGTAGTTTTATCAACCAACTCTGAAGTTCTGTATTTTCATCATTGTTTTTTTAAAAAGTATGGGTTCTGGGCAGTGCCTGTGGCTCAAGGAGTAGGGCACCAGCCCCATGTACTGGAGGTGGTGGGTTTTAAACCTGGCCAGGCCAAAAAAACCCCTGCAAAACTGTTCGAAGACTAGCACTCCAGTTCGTAGCAGAGTGCCTAGAATATACTAAATATTTTCTAGTATTTTTAAATGGTAGAGTAATATTATTCCTACATTGTGTGATAGCATTTTCCAAACTGTTTAATTAGATATTAGGTTTATGGCTAAATGTGTCTGTGGTTAAACAATATTAAACAGTCTTAATGGTTGTCTTTTTATAACCTTTTATCTAGTAGCGTGCATTATGCACATCGAAGCGGCGAATGACGTATCCAGAGTTTCTCAGACTTATTTGATTATAGATCTGGAACATCTCAAGAGAGTTGTTTTGTGGAAGACACTTTGGCAAACTCTGAATCTTATTCATTAAAAATGGTTTTTGGGTAAACAACAGTGTAATAGAAATGGAAATTACTGATTCACATTGAGCCGTGAAGAATTTATTTTCAGCAACTTTTATAGAAGTTGCTTTATGACAAGGAACGCTTTGGTTAAAAGGCATTTGTTATTTCCTGCCGCTGACTTTTCTACGCAAGGATTTATTTCTCTGGTTTTCTCACTCTCTCCTCAGTTGTGCTGAATCTATTTGTGATAAGGGGTCTCCACTGTTCTTACTCATCAAAGCCCTGAAGTTAGCAGCACCCTCTTTGGTCGGTGATTAGAAGTCAGTCTCCCAGGGAAGTGTTGGAGGTAGATAATGATTCTGGGAGGCAGAAATACTCATTATGTCCTCTCACATCCTGCCACTTTGACTGCAGCAGCGTCTCTGAGTGAGCAGTCTATGATGGAGAGTCTACTCTTGGAAAAGTTCATGGCGGGGGAAATCAGGGATTTCTCTAAATATTTCATATCTTTGATAAATTGCACTTAAAAAATCAATGCAGGTATCTGTTTGGTAAAAATCCTCTTCCCCCAAGTGATCAAGTGAGAAATTTGGTGCAGGCTTTAAAATCATTTCTCAGAATTTTTCAACCTTGGTCAGGAAGCAGATTCCCTCTTTTGTTACCCAGTGTCAGTTTTTGAACTTTAGGAAGCCAGGGGTCACTGTTAGTAACTCATGCTTGGAGGGTCAAACCTCTGCTGTAGAGCGCATTTGTGGACACAGGGCCACACATACATTTCAAACGATTCATGTTAAGGGGTGGATGTATTTCTGTATGAATATTCTGTGTCTTTTGTGATTCAGGGAAACCAGTGGAACCTTATTAGGTACCAAGAACCTAGCTAACTCCAGGTTTCTTATTTCAAAGTCATTGTGCAGAATCGTAACTGAGTGAATTTTGGATTGTGATACCATGTTTGTTGGGCTGTATGTATGTCATTGTTCTTAAGTACAGAGTCTTGGTTATTAACTGAGAAAGTCCTATCCTGAATGCCACAATCTGTTTCTTGGAAAAGCGGATGTGGTCATCATTTCTCATTAAAATGCACTACAGGCTCAGCGCCTCTAGCACAGTGGTGACAGTGCCAGCCACATATACCGAGGCTGACAGATTCGAGCCGGGCCCAGTCCAGCTAAACAACAATGACAACTGCAACAAAAAAATAGCCGGGCTTTGTGGCAGGCGCCTGTAGTCCCAGCTACTCAGGAGGCTGAGGCAAGAGAATCCCTTAAGCCTAAGAGTTGGAGGTTGCTGTGGGCTGTGACACCATGGCACTCTACTGAGGGCGACATAGTTAGACTCCATCTCAAAACAAAACAAAACAAAACAAAACAAAACAAAAAAAGCAAAAAACTTAAAATGCACTACAGCTAGTTATGCAGCAGAAAAAAAAAAGAATTAAATAAAAATTAAATAGCAATAGGCTAACCAGCTGAAAAGCAGTCATTACTTTAGAATTACCACAGAATTTAAAATGATTTCTGTAGTGTACAGTCAGATTTATTTTTAGATAACTATGAAAAAAGTTGGAATAATTCACTGGGAGCCAGATTCTTTCTTGATTCTTCTTGGAGCAGGCTGTTTTTATGGGAAAACCAGCCTAAAACAGTGATTTCAGTATTTCACTTAGGTGATTTCAGTGAGAATTGCATATCTTGGCTGAATTTGGCTCAAAAATCATGAGACTGGGGCCAAGAAAGGTTTTTAGACTTTTAGTTTTGAAATCATACTAGCTTGATTTAATATGAGCGTCCTTCGTTGACATCCTATGCCATCAATTTAATATTTCCAGTATACTCAATTTCTGATGTCTAATATATACGGACTCTTTTCCAGTTGCAGGTAATTGCCAAGGGGAAAAAATCTAGCCAGGATGGTCGTTTCACAGGAAAGTTTTTAAAGCAGAGAAATGTTGACATTTCCAACCTGGGGAGTGTATTCTGGGATATGGTACATTTCAAACAGTATTTTCAACTTTTAGATAAGGACTCTTCTATATAGAACATTAAAAAAAAGCTTTTACAAAACAGAGGCATGTACATTTGAATCAGAGAAATATAAAATTAACTTTATTCACTAAAAATGTTTGGCAAAAAAACTAAAGTAGATAATGCATACTATGGTTTTAGTGTTGTAGGTTAATTACATAGAAATAAGTCACAATTTTATATTGCTAGTACTCTATTGATTTTATTCATATATAGATTATAAAACTATACTAGGCAAAAGGTAATTATTTTGTGTATCAAGAAATGTTAACCATTAACAAAAATTCTCCGCCTACTAATTTTCTTTTAACTATAGAAATATGATACTTAATAATGCTGGTGTACTACTGCCTAAGACAAATTCGGAATTGGTGCTCAGAGATATTTCTGTGTTTGAATACTGAGTTTAAACATAAAACTTGTTTGGAATGTGTTTGTGTTTCTCTCTCATAACACTCATACATGCACATACTCGAAACACACACTGCAATTGCAATGTATTTTAACCTTTCCCCCCTAACATACAAAGGTAACAGTCTAAACTACATTGAAAGGCATGAAAAATATATAATATCTATTTATCTGCCTTCCCAGTTTCTTCTCTCTCTGTCTCTACAAGAGAAATCTGATATAGATAGATAACTATAGATTCATAGATACAGACATATATGAGAGAGGGAGAATTAGAGATCTCAAAGATGAGAAGCATTAATTAATAATTGGTTCATTATTATTAGTATTATTTTAAAGATAGGATTTTGCTGTGTTGCCAAGGAGAGAATGCAGTTGTGCAATCATAGATTACTGCAGCCTCAAACTCCTAGGCTAAGGCAGTTCTCCGGCTTCTGTCTCCTGGGTAGCTGAGACTATTGGCACGTACCACCATGCCTGGCTAATATTTCCTTTTTTTTTTTCTAAAGATAGGGGTTTTGCAATGCTGCCCAGACTATTCTTGACCTCCTGGCCTTCAGCAATCCTCCTACTTCTGCCTCCCAAAGTACTAAGATTATAGGTGTGAGCCATAATGGCTGGCCTACTGCTAAGAACCCCCATAGTCATACCTAAAACTCTTATGAACAGAAGTAGGATTGCATTTACAGATTAATAGTAATCAAAATATTTTCAGGGTTTATAAAATTGTATCAGATATTTTCCCAAAGGAATGTTGCAAATGTTGGTTAAGTTTTAAAATTACTCAAAAAATACGTTATAGTTCATAATATTATAGTATGGTATAGCAGGATGAACATTTTGATTCCCACGTCTTTTAACCAATCAGTCAGATTACTTAGCCACTCTTGAGTTTTGATTATCATCTGTGAGATGACAATGATATTGCTGGGTTTTCAGGTAGTGTGCAGTGTAAAGGCGTCCTCAGGACCACTCAGCTGGTAGTTACAAAGTAAGTGACAGACGTGATAATCAAACCAAGTGAAATAGTCTGTTGAAGGCTAAGCTCTGACTTTTGCTGACAATGGTAGATAAGCATCACACCTCCTGCACGGTGGTTAGGAACTTCCTTTTGTAGAAAATGTGAAATTTGTAACTAAGAACATGCAGTAACCCCATAAAAGCTTGCTAGCGCAGTTAACAAAGGAGATGGAAGTACTTCCTAAATCCTGCTTCCAAAATACCCTCAGATTGGCCCAGGGAAATGTCTTATTGACGCCACACAAAGGAGATAGAGGAGCTGTTCAAAAAAGGTGATAGGAACTTTTTTTTTTTTTTGAGAGTGCTGTGGCGTCACAGCTCACAGAAACCTCAAACTCTTGGGCTTGAGTGATTCTCTGGTCTCAGCCTCCGACTAACTGGAATTATAAGCACCTGCCACAATGCCTGGCGATTTTTAGAGATGAGATCTCGCTCTGGCTCAGGTTGGTCTTAAACATGTGAGCTCAGGCAGTCCACCTGCCTTGGCCTCCCAGAGTGCTAGGCTTATAGGAGTGAACCACCTTGCCCGGCCTTGACAAGAACAATTTTATATATACTGACAACCTACACAGCTGTCAGCATTTACATTTTTTTTTTTTTTGAGACTGAGCTGTTGCCCCGGTTAGAGTGCTGTGATATCACAGCTCACAGCAACTTCCAACTCCTGGGTTCAAGCGATTCTCTTGCCTCAGCCTCCCATGTAGTGGGACTACAGGCGCCCACCACAGTGCCTGCCTATCTTTTGGTTGTAGTTGTCATTGCTGTTTGGCAGGCCCAGGCTGGATTTGAACCTGGCAGCTCTGGTATATGTGCCTGGCGACTTCACCTCTTAAGCTGCAGGCACCAAGCCAGCATTTACATTTTTAAGTAAAGTGCCTGTTTGATAATTTAAATTAATTTTAAGCAGCATCATAAAGAGAAAACTTCCAGTTCTGTAAGAGAGGATATTTGGGGAACAGATACCCAACTGTGGGCTGGCCACTCTGCCTCCCTTCATTACGCTGGATCAGTTTCCTTTATTCCTCTTTTTCACATCTTCTTTCTTTCTACTCATACTTGTACGCTTTATAAACGTCCCGATTTTCCTCTTTCACTGTGACTCTTATGTTTGTTGCTACAGCAGGCAAGGTGGGAAGCAGGAGGGGTGAGTGAGCACAGAGGGCCTTTGTGAACTGTGCTGAGTGTTCCTCCGCTCACTGCCTCTTTCTGTCTCAGGATCTCCGTGTGTGTCTGTTTACAATGTAAAATATATGCACACAAATCAATAATTTTTATGGAGCAACTCGTCACAGTTAAACTATGAAAAAAATCTTTTATTTTTTTAAGGCAATACCAGTTAGCAAATAAATGAGTTGACCCCCGCATCCCAAAGCTTGCTTCAATGTATTGATCCCAGACACTCAGTAAAGAAAAACATAACTGGCTCGTAAAGTATATTTCCTTTCATAAGTCTTCTGAATTTTAGGAATTTAGGCTTTCCTTTTTAAGGGTTAGTGTCTGAGTGATATTAGAAGCCATATGGTAAGAAAGAGGACAGCATTATAAAATTAGACTTCAATAAGAATTTACAATCTGACATGTGTGGTGTAGAGCCAGTGAGCCCTGTATTTGTTAGGACCTGAGGGCATGCTTGATTTTCATGAAATCAATGCATTGCCATTAAAGCAAACAAGCAAAAGTTGCTTTTGGTATCCTATTGAGAAGGCACATGAATGCCTTAAGTGTATTAGAAATTTTGCAAGTGGTTGAAATTCTGTAACATGCTTATGAAGTCAAAAGATAGATTTTATTTATCTTAAAACTACTTTATATAGATCATTTCCTTAATAGTAGGACACACATAAGTTTTAGCTCCAAATTAGAGGAATATGTTGGCATATATAATTATAGAGGATGTATAGGAATATTTCAGCTCTCATTAGGAAATTTTGCTTTTTCTTAAAATTTTAAGAGATGAGAACTTAATGACTCTTAAATATCATTGTTTCTTTAAAAAAATTGTTTTAGTGAAATACAGTTGAGCAATCGAGATTTGTTTTCCCCAGTTTCTGTGGGCATTTTTTGTTGGGGGTGTGTGTTTAAGTGAATTTGCCCTTGGGTCCGTTTCATCCATTCTGGAAGGTTCCTTGGGTCTTTGATCTATGAGGCAGATGTCATTTATATGTCCTTAGGACTTCTGAGCATTTTCTTTAGGTCTTGTCTGCTTAAAATGAAAGGAATTAGCCTTGGAAAGCCAAAGAGGAGGGATGGTGAATGTTCTTTTTTTTTGGTATCTGTAGCTGCAGGTTTGCATGGGATTCATTATTCTTACCGCTTTAAATTATTTAAGAGTGTCATATAAAATTTAACTTCAGCTTGGACTAGTTGTGGAGCATTCGATCAAAAATAAAATTCAAGTCCTCTCTTTGAAGGGGTAGAGGAGGCTCAAGAATCAGAACAAGGTTTCTTTCAACCTGAAGGTCTTTAAGCTGTGAAGTGAAGAAGTAGGTAAAGAAGGGAATTGTTTAGGGTGGTCCAATTCACAAGGCTCATGGATCACTGTTCCGTTGGGTCGCTGTCAACTTGTTACGGGACACTTCAGACCTTAATCCCCTAGCCTTTCCTTCTGTCTCCCCACACCCTTTTCTGCTTTTTCAGCTTGTGGCTTGTAATATGATGTAAATGGAAACCAACTAAAAAAGGGAGTGGGAAATAAGTTCAAAAATGACACACGTGTTTTTAGTTCACTGAGAATCTCTGTCTTTTCATTGGTGAATTTAGACCAATTCAAAATGGATCATTGATGTGGTTGAATTAATATCTACTTCATTTGTTACTGATTTCTATCCATTATACTTCTTTTTTTTATTTTTTTAATGTGGTTAATTTAATTAATTATTTTTTAAATTATTATGGGTACTTAATAGTTGTATGTGATTTGGGGGGGATTAATATAAGGGCACATATGATTAGGTTACACTGTTTGTCTTTGTTAGGAAAAGTCTGAGCTGTATTTAAGTCCTTTACCTAGGAGGGGTGCCATACACCCCTACTCTGTGCCATTACGTAGGAGCTTATGGAGCCCCTTCCTCCTCTTCTCCCCTCTCTGCTTCTTGAATTTAATTTTTTTTCTTTCACGTGGTCCCGTAGTTGTCCATCTACTGGTTTTGAATTAGTATTGAGTACAGGGGATACTTGCATTTCCATTCCTGAGGTACTGTACTAAGAATGTTCTTCAATTCTATTTGGGTAAATACAAAAGATGTAAAGTCTCCATGTTTTTTACGACTGAATAGTATTCCGTGGTATACATATACCGCAGTTTATTTGTTCAGTCATTTGTCGGTGGGCACTTGGGTTTCTTCATATCTTTGTGATTGTGAATTGAGCTACAATAAGCATCGGAGTGCAAATATTCTTATGGCAAAGCGATTTATTTCCAAGCCCTGGAGAGGTGAAGGGACGCTGGCCCCTAGAAGACAGACTTTGTTAAAGGACCTGAGAGATTGCCAGGACATGCCTTGTGACACGCGGCTCTGATGGCTTAAAACCTTTTTCTTTGTTTTACTTTCATCTGTGCTTACTTTTATTTCATTGCCTCTAACTTAGAGGCTCAGGGGTGAAGCTGTGTAAATGCTACGTGTAGAACCATTGGTCGTATTGGCTGATAATAATGGACAGATGGATGGAATTTTGCTGTTTGATTAGAGTTAGGCCACTGGAAACTTGTTTTCCCAAGTGTGAGTATGTTCTCCACCTTTCCTGAGCGGAGAAGACTAGATCTGAGCAAAGAGCATTAAGTAAATACATACGGAAGTGGAGTGAGGGGGATGTCAAATATTTTGATGCTACTTCCTGTGCTTGTAAATTGTTCATTTCGCTGGAATATTAATAAAAAGGTTTTCCAAGAATATGAAGCTAACAGTTTGCTAAGCTAAATTTTAATGAAGCTCTTGAACTTTTTTTGCAGTCACTTAACATTTTCAGTTCATGTGCTGATATTAATTCTACTTACTGGAGAGAAAGAAACGATATTCAGTATAATCACTACCTTGTTACTGCAGAAATGTAGAAGTTTGGCATTTTAAGTATCAGAGGTTTTAAGTTAAAAAAAAGTTGCCAGCGTTCCACAGCATAGAGAGATAATGCTTGCTTTTGTCCCTTTAATATTTTCCTTATAAAATTAAGGCGAGAGGCCTTATACTATTTTAAATTTTCAAAATTAGGTCATGGAAATGTTTCTCTGGACTTCAGTGTATAGGTAGTACTCTTATGAACGGTGAATAATGAAGGCAGGATGTACTTATATCCTACTAATTGTTTATCTGTGGGCTGGAGTTAGTGATAATGTTTATTTTCACCTGTTAGTAAACTCTTCTTCTGTGATCTCTTATATTCAAGTGTGATGACCTCTCTCTCTCTTTTTCTCTTCCTGTACTAATATTGGCACATTTGGTCTAATAAGTGTAAGTCCATTTGGGAAGGGCAGGATAGAAGGCATCAAATCAGGAGTGACCTGAAAAAGCCGTGGTCCCAGCACTTGTGGATTAGGCAGAGGCTGAAAGGGAACTTTGGAAGCCATAGAATGGTGAAAAGTACAGATTAGCAACAAAAGGTAGAGCTCCATCTTGAAGAGATTGAGGAGGGTTCCTATGGTTAAGCAGTAGGGGCTCAACCCGAAAGCCATCCACCTAAGAGGTGATTCATATCCCCTTATCCTGGCTGGATCTTGAATGTTTTATTTACTTTGAGGAAGTTGTTTAACACTTCTCATGGATTCCATCAATTTCAGAGTAATGTAAATACATTTTCCCGTTGGCTATTTTATAAGGACATTGAGGATTAATTAAATTTAAAAGAAAGTAGTACAGGAACTCCCAGGAGACAGAGGGAGCTGTTTATCATTTTTCTCATCATTCATTCCTTAGTCATTCATTTTACAAATATTTGTTGAATACTAATTATGATGAAGACACCATAGCAGGTGCCCTAATTGGGAATACAAAGATGAATGATTAAGGTGACTTCTGCCCTCATTATGTTACGTGTTCATATTTTCTTTTGAAAATTCCCAGTATGATATGAATAATTGTGCAGGGGATTAATTTAACATCACTGACACATATTTTGTACTTTGTATATTCATTTTGCTTTTTCTGCATTTAGAACTGCTCTTTATCTTCTACTGTAAGAGATGTACAACCATGTGCAACATAAGTTCATGTTCTTTCTATGTGCTATATGAGCTACTTAATTTTTTTTTAACAAAAGTAAACTCAAGTCATAATAGCAAACTGAAATAATTTTAGCCTTACATTGTTATTTGAGAAACTCACCAAGAAGACATTTTTAAAAAAGAAAGTCTCTGATGTTCGGTCTCTGAGCATTGAGGAGCCATATCTTATTCTACAAATTAATTAGAAATGTTAATTACCAAAGACTTGGACTTTTAATAAGCATTTCTAAGCTCTTCTAGTGAGAGAATGCATACTGTTTCTAACAGAGGCGGGTGAAGGATTCCTAGCTTAGTTGACTTTTTAGCTAGTTCTTAAAGTTTATTAAATAATGAGAATTCAACTGAAGAATTTTGACTTACCAGACTGAAAACATTAATCTTTCATTTCAGTCTGAGCAAGTGAAAGTATATAAATTCATATTGTGTGTCTGATTCTTTCCTGTGGGCTTGAAAAGAAATGCTCTACTCCTAAATTAATATAGAAAGGGAGAGAATTTCTCTGCTTGATTTATTTCTCCATTTGGGTTTGTGCTTTTGGAAAAGGAAAATAATGGTTCTGGAATCAGTAGCCTTTGTCTATGCCAAATAGAGGCATGTTGATGCTTTGGGGCTGGGTGTATAAAACAGTAGTTAGGCACATAGTCTTAGATGAAGATCTGTAAAAATGTATGAATGCTGAACTAATATGAAAATTATGGGCTAAAAAATGCTAGATTGAAAATGATGTGTTAACTGAAGTTTTATATGTATTCATACATTCTGTTTTTCTTCAACTTATACAATTCTAAAAAGGACAAAATGCCTAAGTCTAGTTTTGATGGACCGATGGACTACAGAGTAATTGTGGTTGCTTTTTTTTTTGAGACAGAGTCTTAGTTTGTCACCCTCGATAGAGTGCCCTGGTGTCATAGGTCACACAGCCACCCCAAACTCTTGGGCTTAAGCAATGATTCTCTTGCCTGAGCCTCCCAGGTAGCTGGGACTATAGGTGCCTGCCACAGTGCCTGGCTTTTTTTTTTTTTTTTTTTTTAAGGGAGACAGGGCTTTGCTTTTTGCCCAGCCTGGCTTCCAACTGGCAAGGTCAGGCAATCTACCCACCTCTGCCTCCCTGAGTGCTAGGCTTACAGGCGTGAGCCACCACACTCAGCCGCAGTTACAGTCTATTTGTAAGTAGTAGGCCGGTAGCCGCGTTCTCAGGGGCTTCTGTTTCTGCTTTAGTTCTATTTTATGACAATTGTCAAGTTATTTAATTTCTCTGTTGCTTCGGTTGTTCCACTTATAAGACTGTTGCTTGAGACTATTTAACTGTACGCATCTTTGTCAGAAATCCAAATTTTATGATATTCCTCATCATTCTCTTTCGATTTCAAATGCTGTATTTGGTTAGAGAATGGGAAAAGTAATAAACCAGGATTTCCAGACTGCCAGGTCGCTGTTCCTAAGTCTGGAGAACCACGTAAGAGCTAGCGTGGTGTCTCAACATTGCGCCGGGCAGGCGAGCATTATTTAATAATGACGGAATACCTAACTGGGAAAGGCTTAAGTAAAAGGGGATTTCTGGCTCTTTGTCGGCCACATACACCGAGGCGGGTGGGTTCAACAATGACAACTGCAACAAAATATAGCCGGGCACTGTGGTGGGTGCTTAGTCACGAGTTTGAGGTTGCTGTGAGCTGTGACGCTAGGACACTCTACCGAGGGTGACATAGTGACACTGTCTCAAAATAAATACATAAATAAAAATAAAAGGGAATTTCCTTGTCTATTTAACTCTCGATTCAGTGGCAGATGGGTTTCCAGCTTTATTGGCTCAGGGTTTAATGGTGTCTTCAAGAGCTTGATTTCTCTTCAAAAGGAGGCTCTTGCTTTCCGTGTCATTTAGCATTGCCTCCCCATGGGACTACAGGACAGCCTTGTACAACCCCAGTGGTCCTTCTTTTTCCATATCCAAAGAGATGAAGTGCTTTCAGAAGCGTATTATTTCAGGCCAAAATCCCATGCCTCTTCCCAAAGGTCAGGGGTAAACCTAGCCATCCTTAAATTAGCTGTCGTAGGAAACAAATGATACAGTAATGATGATAGCAGAAGCATTTCTAAGCAAACATAGATGTTAGTGCTGTAACCGAAAGGTTTGCTAGAGTGAGGGTTTTTCTTTTCCCATTTGATCATTTATTTTTCTGCTTGGCCTTTGAAAATCTGGGAAACAGTTGGACTTAACCTTAAGTAAATGAATGTATCTTGCTATGTAAGAGTAGTTTACTCTGACACGTATCTTCCTGTAACACACACAAAAGTCTCAGCAGACTTCTGTAACCACTGTCGGTATTTCTGACATACACCTTAAAAAATCCAGGTGAGCAGGCTTTGTGTAAGAAGCTTCATGTAGATTTGTCAGGAAATATATTAGAATATGTCATAACCCCCTTGTTGCAGTACAGGTAGTGGGGATCATGGTATGGAGATATTTTATTTCTTGGAAAATATTCTACAGTTCATTTAGAACTTATACGATGCTACTGAGTTTGAGGTTGCTGTGAGCTATGATGCCATAGCACTCTACCAAGGGTGAGATTCTGTCTTAAAAAAAAAAAATTTCGATCTTCAATCCTATCTAAACCTTCACAGCAGACAGTACGTAAATGGTTGAAATAATGTTGACTAGTGGGAAATGAGCATTCTCTGTTTCTCAGTTCAGCTGTCTGTCCTGTATCTACACTTCCTCTACCTCCCTTCTCAAGTTTTGATTTTTCTACTTGCTTCCAGGTAACATTACATCAAAACTCCATATAAAAGTCAGTGACCGATGGATGGTAACTCTTTCTACTTGTTGCTAGATATCTACAATTGTCACATGACTCCGTCATCCCTTCTTCCTTTGTTCAGACATCACTGGAGAGAAGCCGCTGGCTAATGCCTTTCACTGCCTTTGTGCCCTGGGACACATCCATTTCATGATTTGTCCCTCTTCACTTACTTTTTTTTTGCGGTTTTTGGCCAGGGCTGGGTTTGAACCCACCACCTCCGGCATATGGGGCTGGCGCCCTACTCCTTTGAGCCATAGGTGCCTCCCATTCACTCACCTTTTTTAGCACTAGCTCCTTTCTTTCTTTAAAAAAGAAAAAAGCAAACAAGCATGCAAATAAAAACTCTCCTTTCCTTACTGGTTTTTTGCTCCCTCCCAAAGCCAGCCCCTCACACAGGTGTTGGGGTTGTTTTCCTTACATCCTGAGGTCTTTCCTTCAACCTAACAGCGAACCGACATTGCCTCCAGGACTGCAATTTGCTTGGTGGAATGTAGCCTTTGACTGTTGATCACGTTCTCCTTTGGAAACACTTTCCTTCTCTGGCTGCTGAGATGGACTCCTGGGTTTTCCCTGATACCACTGACTGCGGTGCCCACTTCCTAGTCCAGTCTTTTAAATAATAGCACGATTAATGTCTCCTCCGGTTTCCTCATCTTTGCCCGCTCTAGACACTTGGAAATTCCATCACTTTCCTTATGTTTGTTTACTCTGTAGGGCACGTCCTGGAGATCTCTTAAATTCTCGACCCCTTTTCACTCTGTTGTTTCTCGTAATCTCGTTTCAGTCTGTGTTTTGTATCCAGCTGCCCCCTAGACATTGCACCCTGGACCTTGTAAGACTCTTCAAACTCAGTATATCAAAAATGAAACTCATCCTTCCAAGTATAGGACTCCACTGCTCACCCGTGCTCACCCGTGCTTACCCCTGTCAAAATCCTGGCGGTATCCAAGGTGCCTTGCCTCCCACACTCTCTGCATACAGCTAATGTCCAGTGTTATTGGTTCTAACTTCTTAATATCAGTCAAATGGCTGATACTAAATGGTGGCTACCTCTCATTCCAACTGCCTCTACTTCTAACCACCAACAGCATTTCTTACTGGGATTGTTATAAAAGCCTCTTTCAAATTAGTCTTTATTTTTTTTTTTCATCCAGTTTTGCTTCATTCCATTCCATTCAGCCCACAGTAAAATAATCTTTCTGGGGTATAAATCTGATCATATGACCTCTCTTCGCTTCCTAGTTTACTGACCACAGGGTGAAATCTAAACTCTTCATCTCATATAATTCAAAAGCATCTTTGTTTCAGCTCCATCCATGTAAACATGAAAGAGGTAAAGTCTCCATCTTTCTTTAAGGCTGCATAGTATTCCATGGTGTACATATACCACAATTTATTGATCCATTCATGGGTCGATGGCCACTTGGGCTTCTTCCATGACTTAGCAGTTATGAATTGGGCTGCAATAAACATTCTGGTACAAATATCTTTGTTCTAATGTGATTTTTGGCCTTTTGGATATATAAGTAGAAGAATTGTAGGATCAAATGGATATATAGTAGAAGAATTGTAGGATCAAATGACAGGTCTATTTTTAGTTCTCTAGGAACACGTTCTTCTTAGCAAAGTATCTCAAGAATGGAAGAAAAAATATCCAATGTACTCAGTCTTACTATGAAACCAGTTTTATAGCTTTCTTACTAAAGCTAGAACCCAATTATAGCCCAAGAAGAAGGAGAAAGGGGAGAGGCTAGGGAGGGAAGGGGAGTAAGGAGGATGGGTAGAGGGAAGGTAATTGGTGGGACCACACCTACAGTGCATCTTACAGGATACATGTGAAATTTACTAGGTGTAGAATATCAATGTCTTAACACAGTAACTAAGAAAATGCCCTGAAGGCTATGTTAACCAGTTTGATGAAAATATTTCAAGTTGTGCATGTAACCAGCACATTGTACCCCATTGTTGCATTAATGTACACAGGTGTGATTTAATTAAAAAAAAAAGCATCTTTGCAATCCAGCATCTCTCGACCTTACCAGCCTTACCTCACTGATATCCACCATTTTATTTTTAATTTGTAATATTTCTACTTATTTTGCATGTTTTACTCCTGTTTATATTACCATAGATGTTATTTCTTCCTGTAACTCTTCCCAGAGACCTCAAAATTAGGTTACACTTTTACTCAGAGTGCCACCATACCCCTAAAGCTTAGTTATGTGGAAATAGTGATTACATGGTTAAAATTCTCTATTTATGACTCAGGAAGAGTTTCTTTTTCACTCAGAACAGTGCCTGAATTAATGAAGGTTTTCAGTCAAAAGTTTTTTTTTTCCTTAGAGTCAGCGTCTTACTTTGTCGCCCTCGGTAGAGTGCTGTGGCATCACAGCTCATAGCAACCTCCAGCTCTTGGGCTTAGGCGATTCTCTTGCCTGAACCTCCCGAGTAGCTGGGACTACAGGCACCCACCACAACACCCAGCTATTTTTTGTTTGCAGTTTGGCCGGGGCTGGGTTCAAACCCCACACCCTCAGTATATGGGGCCGGTGCCCTACTCACTGAGCCATAGGCACCACCCCAGTCAAAAGTTTTGAATGAAGGAATATATACTCTTGGGACCATACTAAACAACCCTATGGAAGGAAAATCTCCTATTCCCTATGATTTCTTGTTCTTATTTCCATAGACTGGTAAAAATTAATATCCTTTCTGTCTCTAATCCATTGGACTAAATCTTAACTCTTGAAATTCAGCTCAAGGAATCACCTGGCCAGTCATTCTCTGGTTTTAGAAGCACTAACTCTTTACCTCCTTGGTACCTAATTCTTACTTGTCACAGCACTTAAAACAATTATATGTAATTACTGCTTTTATTTGTATTCATCCCTTGACTTTAAATTCTTTGAAGCAGGTGTTTATCTGTGTTTCTAAATAACTAGATCAGGAAAAGAGGAGCTCTTAATTTTTTATTACAAGGGTGTTGAGGGACATCTCTTAGGAATTCTTTTTTGTTTTTGAGACAGAGCCTCAAGCTATCCCCCTGGGTAGAGTGCATGGCATCACAGCTCACAGCAACTTCCAACTCTTGGGCTCAAGCGAGTCTCCTGCCTCAGCCTCCCAAGTAGCTGGGACCACAGGTGCCCACCACAGCGCCTGGCTATTTTTGGTTGCAGCCGTCATTGTTGTTTGGCAGGCCTGGGCTGGATTCAAACCCTTAGGTATATGTGGTGGCGCCTTAGCCACTTAAGCCACAGGCGCTGAGCCAGGAATTCTTCATGTAAGTTAAATATCAGAGTTCATAAGATGATTACCAAACTAAAATGCCAGAGGTAGACTTTAAGCGAAGTTATCTATTGATAATGGAAAGGAGCATTTTAAGTGCTTTTTTTTTTTTGCCTTAATTATTTATGCCAACTGTATGTAGTACCCTACCACCTTTTAAAGGGTGCATTTCAATAAAATTTGAATAAGCATGAGAAGCAGCTATTATGACTCAAATCTTTTTTTACCCTTTACCCCTTCAGTTAGTACTACTGGTCAAAATATTCTCAAGCATAGGATAAACTACACCTTTTTTTTTTTTGAGACAGAGTCTCACTTTATTGCCCTTGGTAGAGTGCTGTGGCATCACAGCTCGCAGCAACCTAGTGCTCTTGGTCTTAGGAGATTCTCTTGCCTCAGCCTCCCAAGTAGCTGGGACTACAGGTACCTGCCACAACACTTGGCTATTTTTTTTATAGCAGTTTGGCTGGGGCTGGGTTCAAACCCTCCACCCTTGGTGTATGGGGCCAGCGCCCTACTCAGTGAACCTCAGGTGCCGCCCAGGCTGAATTACATGTAGCAAGTATTTTGAAATAAGCTTATTCTGAAGCTGGGAGGGAATGAACTCTGTCCAGGTGTGTGCTGCTGTTTGTGCCAGTTGCCTTAGGAGGTCATCTCAGGATAGAACCTGACCATCTCTACGGAAGAATGAGGTCAGCATCTAGGATGTGTTGTAGCATGGTTCTAAGCTACTTTGCTTATTAAATTCATGTCTCCATTAGCACTGATTTTCGAGGTTATATGTACTTTTTATGACAACAGGATATGACAGAAGGGTATGAAGAAGAAAGTAAAATTGCTTGTAATTTCAGTACCCAAAGATAATGTGTTAACAGAAGTGCAGCCCTTCTGTACACACACACACACACACACACACACTCACTCCTCACTTGCTCTCTCTCTTGCTTTCCTATTTTATTTATTTGGTATAAAGAAAGATTACCCTAACCAGCTAAAAAGTGTTTTGTAAATAGCCTTTTCACTTATTAATAGCTGTAAATAATCATCGACAACCTCTTAATATACCATGTTTTATATGTGAAACAACAATTTGCGAAGATTTTTTGTTGCTTTGTCCTGCAATGATCAAGGATCCTGGCACTTTATTTACTTTTGTACTTGTCCATTTCTTCATAATATGTTCCTAGAAGTGAAAGTTCTGAGTCTGGTGACAAATGCTGTGAAATTGCCTTTATGGAAATGACATCAATTTACACTTCTGCCAGCACTCTTATGACTTACTTCATACAGGATATTAGAATCCTTAATTCTTATCAAATCTAAGGACATAAAGTTACCCTTCACTATAGTATTTTTTTTTTTCTTGAGACAGAGTCTCACTATGTGGCCCTCAGTCGAGTGCCATGGCATCACAGCTCATAGCAACCTCCAACTCTTGGGCTTAAGTGATTCTCTTGCCTCAGCCTCCCCAAGTAGCTGGGACGACAGGCACCCACCACAATGCCTGGCTACGTTTTGGTTGCAGTTGTCATTGTCATTTAGCAGGCCCCAGCCAGCCTCGAAGCCACCAGTCTCCGTGTATGTGGCTGGCACCCTACTCACTGAGTTGTGGGTGCCGAGCCCTTTCATTATAGTATTAATTTGTATTTGCTTAATCGACAGTGAATTTGAATATGTTTTTGTATTTAATTTATTATAGATTTGATGAAAATTCCCTTACAGGGTCTCCTAGTACATTTCTTGTGGACATGTTTCTGCCCTGCTTATATAAACTTGGTATTCTTGAAACATTTCCTTAGTGTAGACCTCAAGAACCTGAGCTTGAACTATGAACCTGACCATGGAGACTGAGTGCCTTTTAAAAACTAACGAGCTCCTAAGTATACAAATGGACTGAAAACATTGCAGTGTGGCAAGTGCCCTGACTATAATACGAGCTGTCTGTCGGTGCTCTGGCAGGCCTGAGCCGCAGATCTGACTATGACCTCATGCAGCACTCCTGATGCTTAGACGATGACAAAAGTTAGCCCCGGCTCATGTTCAGCCACTCAGGCCTCCTAAAATTAATGAACTAGGTTGTAAATGATTATTGGAGCCTAACCAGTGTAGCTAATTGAATATTTATTAGACATACTTCATAAAAGCAAATGGGTAAGCTCTGTAATTTTCAGTGATAATGTGCACATAATTAATTAATGATTATTGTCAATAAAAGAGCAAAACATTTTTATAAGCTAATCTTTTATGGCTCTTTTTAATATAAATATGGTCATTTACTTTCTGTGGTTATTGTTCAGTTTCATTCTTTTTAATTTTTGTGTCCTTCTTTGTATAGTTCAGTAATGGACTACTTCTAAGGCTTTTTCCTAATAATGTTATTTTGATTTAAAAATAACTCAGCAGATACAAAATGATTATTCCCTGAAGTACTACAATTTTACTTACTTTTGAGTAAGCTAAATTTAACCTTTAGTGTACTTGAGCAATGTTTTTGTGATTTAGAATTGCTATGGGGATTATACATTTCAGAAGATTTTTACTTGGTCGAATTCAAAATCATTCTCCACTATGTGTTATCTTGATGTATTTTAGTTGAATTTATTGTTTATTTTTTAACAAAGACATGATTTAGATAAAAGTAATACATATGTGTGTGTATATATATACACATATATATATGCTTTATTGCTAGGAATTATCTAAATCTTGTGACTTAAATATGTACATCAGCACTGCTTTTAATGTGGAGAGGAGAAACAGTTACATCTAGTTAATTTTAAGCATATAAAGTAGCCAAGGATTAAGGAGAGGCAGATTATACCATAGTTTCTTCCATGGCTTACTCCATCTTTTATTGGTTTATGGTGACCGTTTTAGACTGCTTGGACCACCTTACAGAAATAGCAAAAAAATAAAAAAATAAAAACATTGCATTAGAATTCATTTAGACTTTACTTGGATGTGAGCTAAAAGTTTTAAGTTTAGTTTGAACTTGGGTAACTGAAAAATCTCCCTAAATTTTAGAGTATTCAGTTTACTGTATTTTAATGCATATGGAAACACACATTAACTTTCTTGAAAGAGTCAAATTCAGGAAGCCCATAATCCTTAGTTTGTAATTATGAGAATCACGGGGAGGCCGTGTTTCTGTTTTCCGGAAGAAAGGTAGGATCCTGCCATGCGGTGACTTCCCCTCCACTTTCTGAGTTCTCTCCTTCCTTTCCCTCACTGATGTGTGTCCTTGGCCCTCGCTGTTCTAACCCATCTCCTTCGTGTCTGCACCCTGACTTCACTGCCGTTGCTCTCTCCTAGTGGTGGTGGGTTTCCTCTTTCGTCACTTCTCCGGTTTCTTTTATTTTTCCAGTTGTCCTTCTTTATCTCCTTGCTCCTTATTCTATGTCCCCTTTCTTAATTAGCTGGAGCTTTTGGAATTTCTTATTCTTTTGCAGACTTCACTGACCATCACCTCAACACTTGACCTTTCTTATTTCTATTTCCTTGGACTTACTGCTTTGACCTCAGACATGGTTATTCTCTTTGATGATAGTAATACCCAGCCTTGTCACCACAGCTGTCCCTCAGCTAGGACATTAAGAAGGACGACTCTGAAAATAACATCCATGTCTTTCTTTTCTTATCTCTCCCTCTTTTTCTTTTTTAAGTACAGAGTCTCTCTATGGTGCCCAGGTTGGATTTGAACTCTTGGGCTCAAGGGTTCGTCCTCCCTCAGCCTCTTGAGTAGTTGGGACTACAGGCACCTATCCCCATACCCCGCTAATCCATATCTTTTTTTTTTGTAGAGACAGAGTCTCACTTTATTGCCCTGGGTAGAGTGCTGTGGCATCACAGCTCACAGCAATCTCCAACTCCTGGGCTTAGGTGATTCTCTTACCTCAGCCTCCCGAGCAACTGGGACTACAGGCACCTACCACAACACCTGGTTATTTTTTTGTTGCACTTTTCCTGGGGCCAGGTTTGAACCTGCCACCTTTGGTTCATGGGGCTAGTGCCCTACCCACTGAGCCACAGGCACCACCCTCCATATCCTTTTGAGTCAAAAAAATCTAGATTATTTGGAAAGTTATTAAATAGAATGCCAGAATCTTATTTGGAAATCCTATCTCTCTTTTATGTTTCAAATCTTAGTCATCAGTATTTTAAAAAAGAAAATCAGTACTACCAGGTGCCATGGCTCACGGTTGGATCCTCAAAACTGGTGAAACTAAGGTGGGAGAATCATTAGAGGTCAGGAGTTTGTGACCAACCTGAGAGATACAGCAAGAACTCGTCTTAAAAAAAATAATAATAAAGAGGGCTCAGTGCCTATAAGTTCAAGCAGCTAGGGCACCAGCCACATACACCAGAGGTGGTGGGTTCGAATCCAGCCTGGGTCTGCCAAACAACAATGACAACTACAACCAAAAAATAGCTGGGCATTGTGGTGGGTGCCTGTAGTCCCAGCTACTTGGGAGACTGAGGCAAGAGAATCATTTGAGCCCTAGAGTTTGATGTTGCTGTGATGCTATGGCACTCTATCCAGGGTGACAGCTTCAGACTCTCTCTCTCAAAAAAAAAAAAAAGAAAGAAAGAAAATAAAGCAGTACATTAATTAAGATGTTAATAAATGAAAAGGCTTATTGATGTCAGAAAAAAACTACTTTTTTTTTATTTGATGCAGGATCTTCTCGCTCTGTTCTGTGGGCTTTAGTGTGGTGTAATCCTAGCTCACCAAAAGTGCACTTGAATTCTTGGGTTTAAGTGATGATCCTTCTGCCTCACCCTCCCAAATAGCTGGGACTACACACAGACACCTGCCACTATGCCTGGTGAAATTTTTAAATTTTTTTGTAAAGATAGGGTCTCACTGTGTTGCCCTGTCTGGTCTCAAAACTCCTAGGCTCAATTGTTCTTCCTGCCTCAGCCTCCGGAAGTACTGAGATTACAGGTTTGCGGCACCGCACTTACCTATCTTTATTATTTTCCTGCTAACTATGTTGATGGTAATAGCCAGGGAATATTCAAAGCTCTTCCTTTTAAGTACTATTCTCATTTGTTGTCAATAACAGATTTTAGCATATGACTTATAAAGTGTTGTTTACTATGACCAATTTCATGAGTAATGAAAATAACCACTTTGTTTCCCCAATGTTACTACTTCCTTTTTATCTCTTTTCCATCTTTCCGATCGGTTAAGTGTCAGGTAGGGAACCACTTGTCTTTCTCTTTCTCTCCTGTTATTAGATTAAGTCCCCTATTAGTTTCCTCCCACCATGGCAACTGCAGTTTTCACATGTAGATACAACTATTGGATGAAAGTTTAACTTCTGTTCTTTTTTTTTGGAGACAGAGTCTCACTTTGTTACCCTCAGTAGAGTGTCCTGGTGTCACAGCACCCTCCCACTCCTGGGCTTAGGCGATTCTCTGGCCTCAGCCTCCCTTGTAGCTGTGACTACAGGTGCCCATCAAAACGCCCGGCTATTTAGAGACGAGGTCTCATTCTGGCTCAGGTCGGCCCCTAACCTGTGAGCTCAGGCAATCCAAGTCCTGGGATTATAGGTGAGCCACCACACCTGGCCCAGAAGGTTAATTTCTTTCATGGGACTGAACTCTATGACTTTTCATGTCATGCGGGTGAATAGGGGCTTAAGGAATATTTCTCAATTAAATGCATGATGAGCAAATGATTGTATGAATTAGTGCTTCATGATTAAATTGGGGGTTTGGATAAGAAAGCCTCAGAGAACAAACTGTGTGAAATATTTTCTCATTGACTGACTCATGGGCCACTGCAGCATTTGAAACGTTCCTGTTAGTCTAAAGCTTCCCTTATTGTTTTCGAGGCTTCCTGAGAATCCTAGAACATCTATGAATATTATAATTGAAATACCCTGGAATGAATTCTCTCCCAGCAGGTTCTTCTTATCCCATTCTTATTCCTAAGCATCTTTTAACTTATTACTATGATAAAAGGACCCTGTGCTTCATATGAAGCCAGAAATTATACCTGAGAGTTTTATATGCAGCAGAATCTCCGTGGAATGGGACGATACCTTTTTTTTTTTTTTTAACCTCCACAGCATAATGGAGAGCAGGAAAAAGGCCAGGGACCATTACCCAATCAAAGAAGAAGCAGTCTTTTATCGTGATGAGATGTTCACTGTATCCCTTCTCAGAATGGAATGAAAACCCACTGGAGGAATTAAAAGGGAAACAGAAAAGCTCAACAGGAAGCCAGGGGTCAGAGTTTGCTGAATGGGTTCCGGGAAAGAAAGGAATTGGAAGACTAGGTGTTTTATAAGATAGGCCAGCCAAGATGATCTCTAGCTTCTAATTAGTGAGTTAAGGATGTACCAAGTAAATGTATTCAAGATCTGTTCCCACTCCCTCAGGGGAAATTTAGAGCAGGATTTTACTTAGTTTTATAGGAAGAAAAAAAATTTCTTGTGAAATAAATTCCACCCTTGCCTTCTCTGAGCTGTAGGGAAAAGGTATTTTTCCTTAACTCTTTTGTTGAGGAATGAGGATCCCTGTGTGTCATCAGATCTTGGGTGTCCTGTTGGAAGAGGGTGGAACCTCTTCTAGAACTGTGATGGTGTCAGTTCCATTTGAGCGGGGTCCTGTCTATCTTACTGTCCACCAACTGGTCCTTTACCCATAACACGGCACGGCACAGCTACTGTTCAATAAGTGTTTCTTAAGTGACTGAACAAGTGAATGACAGATTGAGAAGGGCCTCCGTTCACATTGCAGCATGGAAAGGATCACTGGATTTTTGGTTCTTTGGATTTCTCCCTTACTTAGTCTATTATAGAAAACATGGATCTTGACAGTCTTGACATCTTCAGGAATAATTATAGTACCAACAGTTATTTCAGACTTTTACCATTTGCAATTTATTTATACCTAAATTTTCCATATAATTTCATTTCCATAGCTGCCTCGGTTTTCTGGCTGGCATGATGAGAGATAGTGAGATCAGAGGAATCTTGTTTACTTAGCCATCTTTGTTACGATATCATCAACTGCTTAGGACTGCTCCCCACATGTGCTTCTAAAGAGGCCTCTGGGTCACCCAGATTATTTATATCCATATGTACTTATACCTACATCTATCTATACTTTCATTTTTTTTTAACGCAGTCTCACTGTGTCACCCTTGGTAGAGTGCCGTGACGTTACAGCTCACAATAACCTCAAACCCTTGGGGTTAAGTGATTCTCTTGCCTTCCAGGTAGCTGCACTACAGGCTCCTGCCACAATGCCAGCTATTGTTGTTGTTGTCGTTGTTTTAGCAGGCCTGGGTTGGGTTTGAACCCACCAGCCCTGGTGTATGTGTCCGGTGCCCTAACCACAGAGCTATGGGCGTTGGGTCAATGCATATATTTTAATCTTGAGACAGGTTTAACTCTGTTGGCTGGGCTATAGTACAGTGGTGTCATCGTAGCTCACTGCAACTTTTAACTCTTGGGGTCAAGTGATCTTCCTGCCTCCACCTCCCAGGTAGCTGCGACTACAGGTGTGCATTGCCGTGCCCTAAATTTTTTTGGTATTTTCTGTAACTGGAGTGCTGGAACCAGGAGGATGAACCAGTCACTTGTGTGGGTTAAAGTTGTCTTTTATTAACCAGGATTCAGAATCCCAGGAAGACAGGGAGATCATTTTCAAAGACTGCTTTACTTTAAGAGAACTTCACAGAGTTCTTACACTCTCCCAGAAGATACTATCTTTAGCCCTGCATCATCCAGCCCTCTGATCTCTGGCTGAAGGACTCAGTGTTTGTTACTTTCCCAAGCTGAACATCTGGTGTTTTATCTTCAGCCCAGGGTCCTGATGGCCTTCACTGTGGAACCAGGGGAGGACTGGCTGACTTGACTGTCTGATAACTAGTTATATCATTAAGTAACTTTTGCAGTTAAGGGCGTGGGGTTGAGGCTATTTCTCCTATTACAACACTGTGTTGCTCAGGCTGGTCGTAAACTCCTGGCCTCACACAGTCTTTCCCAAAGTGTTAGGATGAGAAGCTTGAGCCACCGTATCTGACCCATTTATGTTATTAGTGTGATGAAAACACGTGTGCTGTGCATTGAAACTTAGACTTGAATGTTGTATGAATCACTTGGGCCTTTGTTGAAGTGCAGTGTCAGATTTCGTAGATTTGGATGGACCAAGATGGGATGGGCTTATTTTTAATAAACTCCTGGGTGCTGCTGGACTATGGACTATATTTTGGATAGTATTGAGTTGCTGGGACGTTAAGAGGTCTTTGGCTGCAGCTAAGGTCTCATTGGTCTTTCTCTGATTCATTTTTTTTTTTTTTTTAGAGACAGAGTCTTACCGTATCACCCTCAGTAGAGTGCTGTGCTGTCACAGCTCACAGCAACCTCAAACTCTCGGGCTTAAGTGATTCTGTTGCTTCAGCCTCTCTATCATCTGAGACTACAGCCTCCCGTCACAACACCTGGCTATTTTTTTAGGTTTAGCAGGCCCAGGCTGGGTTTGAACCTACCAGCCCTGGAGCATGTGGCCAGCGCCCTAACCATTGAGCTACAGGCACCCATCTGATTCTTTCTTGACAGGGTAACATCATCACTCATTGGATAAGTGAAAGTTCCATTAATGTGAATGGACAGACGGCATGATTCATGGAACCTGTCTTCATTGAAAATTAGTGAAATCAACAACCCTGCAAGAACAGCCTGTTCTAAGTCCAATTGTAGGTATTCTGATGAGAAAAAGGAGACTTTTAAATGAGGTCATTGATTCAAGGACAAGAAAAAAGAGGGACTTAAGTCGTTTTTTTTTAATGACCTAACTCAGCAAACCAATATTTTCTAAATGAACAATGCATAATGTTACAAAATCACATGGGGCAACATGTCAATTCAAATTACAAAATAAATTAATTCTTTTGTTTGTTGAGACAGAGTCTCACTTTGTCACCCTCGATAGAATGCTCTAGTGTCACAGCTCACATCAACCTCAAACTCTTGGGCTCAAGTGATTTTCTTGCCTCAGCCTCCCAAGTAGGTGGGACTACAGGTGCCCACCACAGTACCAGTCTATTTTTAAGGACCAGGTCTCTCTGGCTCAGGCTGGTCGTGAACCTGTGAGCTTAGGCAATCCACCCGCCTTGGCCTCCCAGAGTGCTAGGATTACAGAAGGGAGCCACCGTGCTGGGCCGAGACTTAAATTGTCATTTATCTTTTCTACTATACCAAGGGCCAGATATGCCAGATTTAACTTCTGGAAAAAGGAATTGCACTGGTTGAAAAAAAAAAAACTAGTATTTTTTATCTGTCCCTACTATATTGAAAATATAACACACCTTTAGGTGGTTTTTCCTCTTTAAGGTTCTTGGAGAGGAATAAATTGAGAGAAGAAAAACAGGTTTCATCTAACTATTGATTATGTTGTAGATAACTTCATTCACAGTTGGGAATCAAGATAATAAGTTTGTAGGTACAAACTTTGTTCCTTGAGTAGCCTGTGGTTTCCAAATATAAATTTTTGTTTGGTTTTTCTTTAATGCAGTGAAATTGGAGACTTAATTTGGTGAACTACAAGTAAATAGAACATGCTGTGATCTAAATTTACTGAACCATGCCTTAAGGCAAGTATTTAAATTAGAATTGGAATACATTTGATTTTCTCTAACTTTGCAGTCTTTTGACCTGTTTATACTTAGTAACTGAATATTTGTGTTGGGGCATCTTTTCTCAAAATTATGGGGCTTTTTTTTTTTTTTGTCACTACAGATATTAAATTAACATAGTAATGCCAATTCAGCTACTTTCATAAATTTCCATGTCTTTTTTTTTTTTTTATTAATCTAGTAAAGAGCCTTCTCTCAGCATGATCATTACACTTGGTAATCTTTACTCTCATACCTGAAGTGGTTGTTAGATAATCCTCTGAGCAGCACTCCAGAGCCATCTGAGTACTCATTAAAACAATTTTGATGCTACTGGAGTTTCTGAATTTATGTATCTGTGAGACAAGGGAAATTCCCCAGATAATTCCGTGGAGAAGTTCTCATATTGAAGTTTATATTCAAGTCTCACATTGTTTGAATACCCTCTTCTAACTTTAAATATTTCCAGACATGAATCCATGTTACAGATCTTTAATCTTACTGTTCAGTTAATGAACACGGACTGAAGATTTGACAGCCGAGGTTCTTGATCCCCTCTCCGCACATTTTCTTTCAGAAGAATGATGAGAAAGTGTTTTTATATAGTTATGGTATCTTTAATAATAGAAGACTTTCGTAGTAATGACTGTAAGGATGGTGTAAATGGATGAATTGAGGAGACATCTTGTGCAGAATTACCACTATTTGGTGTTGATTGGTATCTGGGTTATGGGTGAAGTTATCGTTAAAACAAAGCTCAAAGTGCAGTGAATTTAGCTACTTGGGGGTAAAGCCCTTAATTCTTTTAACACAAAGAATATGCTTTTTACCTGAATCCGCTTTATCAATATTAATTTGCTTCCCTTTGCATAGTTTTCGTAAGCAGCATGCAATGTGTATGGCGTTCTAATGATATATCTACATGTATGGTTGAATAGTCATTTTAGAAGTGACTTTGCCTCGTAAGATTGGTTCTTTTAAAATATAGAAAACTCATGAGGTTGTTAAAGAGATACGCTGAACTTGAAAAGATCATTTAAAGAAAGTGTTGATTAATAACTTCAGGATAAACAGCTCTTCTACATAGATGGAGCCACATCCTAGAAGAATCTTGTTTCGCTCAGGGGGCTTCAGATAGGGTGGGTATATGATGAGGGGTTTTGGTGTTTGTTCAGTAACATGGTTATGCACAAGCATTTATAACTCTTTCCTTTTTTATTTGAACCTAGGAACATTTTATATAATTAATAATTTTATTTAAATAACTATTTAAATAATTTTACTTAAAAATCTTTAAGAATTTGACCTGGTTCTTAAAGCTCTGACTCATGAAAATAGTGGGCATAACTGCAGAATTGTGATTGTTTTAGCTTAGAAACATAAACTAATGCATATTCCTTGTTTCAACAACTGATCTTTTAAATAAAATGATATGTACTTTTTCTGCATTATATGGCCAGTTTGCAGAATATATCATTCAGGACCTGATGAAAATGTGTTCTTCTTTATTTGTACAATTTATATAAGTTTGGTTCTTTCAGAAATAGAAGGAATGTTGGGTGGTGCCTGTGGCTCAAAGGAGTAGGGCGCTGGCCCCATATATCAGAGGTGGTGGGTTCAAACCTGGCCCCCGCCAAAAAAGTGCAAAATAAATAAATAAATAAAAAGACATAGAAGGAATGTCTTCTCTTAACTTTAAAAGATAACGTTTAACATCTGTTAAATATTATTTAATTTCCCTAAGAAAGGAGAGTAAATTAAGTTTTTTTTTTTTTTTTCGAGACAGGGTCTCACTATGTCATCCTTGGTAGAGTGCTGTGGCAGCACAGCTCACAGCAACCTCAGACTCTGGGCTTAAGGTTGGGTTTAAGTGATTCTCTTGCCTCAACCTCTCAAGTAGCTGGGACTATAGGTACCCACCACAGCGCCTGGCTATTTTCTTGTTGTAGTTGTCATTGTGTTTAGCTGGCCTGGGCTAGGTTTGAACCTACCAGCCTCGGTGCATGTGGCTGGTACCCTACCCATTGATCTACGGGTGCCGAGCCTAAATTAAGCTTTTTTGAAAGGTATTAACCGTATTTGTTTATATGATTGCCATAATTATTCTTATTTATCATGTGATAACAAGTAACTTGACCTGTGGTTATGCATAAAGCTTGAAAATAAAGTAATCATTAGTAATCATTAGACCAGGCATGGTGGTTCATGCCTGTAATTCTAGCACTCTGGGAGGCTGAGGCGGGTGGATTGCCTGATGGGTTTGAGACCAGCCTGAGCAAGAGTGAGACCTCGTCTCTAAAAATTGGCCGGCATTCTGGCAGCAGCTACTTGGGAAGCTTGAGGCAAGAGGATGGCTTGAGCCCAAGAGTCTGAGGTTACAGTGAGCTGTGATGCCATGAAGTGAGCCTCCAAAAAAAGTAATCTTTAGATTGAATATTTCTGTTTTACTGGTGGCCTCTAGAACAATACCGTAACCTTTAAAGTAATACCTGCCCAGAGAAGTGAACGTAATCTGAAATGGCAGTTTTCAAGGCTTCTCGTTTTGTTATATGATTTTCTAACACACTTTTAGTTTCTAAAAGGCATTGAAAATTCATTCTAAGTCAAACAAACCCTGATTCATCCATAGCTAAGAATTTACTAGATGAGGTTCTTCCTTTTGACATCTCACTCTTAGCACCACCAAAAAAATGTGGAAAATCCAAACCCCCTTGGCTGTACCACTGCTCTTTTTTTCCCCCTAGCTTCTCTTTCTATTCTCCTCCACAGAAGTAGTAGGTGTTCTTCCTTTAATTAGTATAGTGAGAGCCGCCTTTACTCCTCCTATACAAGTAACTGAGGTCCCAAGGAGTATCCAGTGCAAAGCAAAGTGCACACAGGATGCGTAGAGAGGAAACAGGACCGTCTCCCTCTCATTCACATAGACAGGCCCCGAGGACGGCCCTGTACCAGGCCTGGTCCCCATTACCAGTGCTTATTTTTCTGCCCTGGTGGAGCTTATCACCTAAGTGAGATCTGGCAACCAGACAAATACATGTATAAATAAATCAGACACTTAGAGAGAACAGAAAGTGTTATAAAAGCAAATTAACAGGGTGATGTGATCATCACTGGGCAGTGCTGTTCCTGATTAAGAAGTAATTTTTCTTCACCATTTATTTTGTGTAGAAATGAGAGATGATATTTGAACTGTTGAGCTCCGTCAGTTCATTTCTTGGAGTTCTGCTTGGGGTTTTGACTTGCCCCGCGAAGGATTCTTGTTAATATCAATGCCACCGCTTATTCATCATTTTACAAATATTTATTGAGAGCTGGTTGTACTTCAGGCTCTTTTATCACAAGGGAGAATGAAACTGTCAAATCCCCTGATTCAAATGAGCTTGTAATTTGTTCTCTCCTTCTTTGACAAAACCCACCTTTTAGGCTCCTCAATTGCATAGCAATCCAAATTTTCATTTTTCAAACATTTATTTTCCCTATTTAAATTTCACGTGACTTACAGGAGACATTACCTCCCATATAAAGCAAGATGTAAGATTTGACTTGATTTACTTATTGCAATGATGGATTTTGCTGTCATCGTCTGTAGCTGTGTTCGGCATTTGTTCAACTTGCTTTCTGAAATCACATTAAATGTTTTCCTGCGGTGTGAAGTTGCCTGGCCTGTGCACTTGGCAGAGAGGTTGCCAAATCTGCCGTAGGCTGGAGAGTTTGGCCTACTTTAGCCTTGGAGATTTGAGGCATATCAGAGTCCTTATCACTGCAGTTGTGAGATCTGATATTTAATGGCTTCTTGTGGCGGCCTCCTGTGTATAGATATCCTGACAATTCTTCTTGGTATATGTAGATCCTAATCACCAACCTGACAGTAGCAAAGGCCCTTTAACTGTCTTCTGTCAGGACATAACCAGTATATATTTCATATCTTCCTGCCGTCTCTGAAAACTACTCTGAACGTGGTGTAATTACCCGAGTGCGCACGTGGCCACTTCCTTTATTTGGAACCTCTTATACGCTCACCTCAAAACATTTGCAGGAGTAATTTCAATATTTCATTTCTGAAAGTTATTTCTTTAATCTGCCCTCCCCCAAAGTGGCTATTGAGCATGTGAGATCAGACTGAATTGGGATGTGCTGTAAGAGTAAAGATTACACTGGACTTCACGGCCTTAACATAGTAAAAAGTATAACATGTACCTCATTAATAATTTTTATAGTGACCGTATAGTAGAATGATAATATATTGGATAAGTTGGGCTAAAAGAAATGCATGAAAATTGATTTCATCTCTTTTGCTTCACCTTTTTAATATGGCATTTTATGATAAAATTACTGATGTGCCTTGCAATATTATTTCTTTTGGATGATACTGTTTTAAAATAAGAATGCATACGGATGTTCAAAATGGTTTCGAAGGCCTGGATTCGTTGATCTATTTGCAGAGTTGCAAGATCACTCTAGAGCAGTGTAATGTGTAAATTTAGAACTACCTCATGATCAATAATTTACTTCCTTGTAAAGCAAGCGAAAGCTTTAATATTGCATGTGGGAGGGATATGACATTTACAAATGGGCAGATTTCAAACTGGGCAAAGCTGTGCCTTTATTCCATCCTGATTATCTGCTCAATGCAGATTGAAACAATGACAGAAAATGTTTTGTTAAAAATTTTAGTCTTAGTCCATTTTTAAGGTATTACTTTAAAATTGTAATTATTGACATGACTGGGATTGGGTTGAGATTTGTTTTGGCTCTGTGTAATATTTTGTTGAGTTTCCAGACCCCAAAGCACATCGGGGAAAGATTTTCCTACTTGTGAGTTTTACGTGCCTCACTGTGGGTTCTCAGGGAGCAACCATGGGAGCTAATTAATTAGTTTGCTTCTGTTTTAATGCTATTTCTTAATGTGTCACTTGAATGAGAAAAGAAAAAAAAATACATCTTTATAAAGATGTCTGACTTATTTTTAGTTAACTGAATTCATTATTCTTTTTAAAATCAGCAATCTGTGATAAAAGATATAAAACTTGGGAACAATTGTAGGAGAGAAATTGTCGAACATGAAGTTTTTAAAGCAAATACTTTTATTCTTTTAAAAATACTGATTAAGATGGCTCTGTCTGAGGCAGCATGGCTCAGGAGAATGCATGATTTCAAAAGTAAAAGATGAAATAAACATGCATTTTTGTCAAATATCTAGAGACTATTTTCTATAATATCAGGCTCAGCTATCAGAGGAAAGTCAAGTTACTGACAAAATTGGTGGAATAAGAGAAAGGGATTGAGGTAAATTACTTCAAGGTACCGAAGTACAAACCAATCGAAAAATAAAAATAATAGTCTCTGTATTATATAAATGATGTAAAAGCAATAAAATAAGAATAAACAAATGATAAGGAGATAACCACAAAGAAACTATAATTAAATAAAGTTGAAAGGAAGTGGTGGAACTGGGCGAGGACTTGACTTTCATAAACTGCCTGTACCATTTGATTTGTTGCCATTTGTCTGTATTTCCTGGATACATATTTTTAATGTGGGCTAGGGTATTATTTCTTAAAATATGGTTCAGGATTGGTCTGCATCAGAATTATTGAAATGCATGAAAAATGCAAATTCCTCAGGCCCACCACAGAACGACTGAATCACATTTTGTGGGTGAGATGCTGAAAATTCTGTATTTTAACTTGCTTCCCAGAAGTATCTTGAAAATATTAAAGTGCGAGAACTGCTATAAAGCGTGTTTGGTTAATCCTTTTGAAATATATGATTACATGCAAAGTACTTTAGCAGTAAGTGAAATAAATACACTACAAGTTCATTGGGAATGGTTTATACACAGCTCTAGCCAGCCCCGCAGAGCATAATGTTGGAACTACTTTGCTGACTGGGAACCTACTCTTCCCAGGTTAGGAATAATATGTTGGTGATCTACTTTCCAACGCCTGAGGCTAAACAAGTCTTTCCTTGGTATTTTATAATTGCAGCGTTGTGGGCAGCACATAGGAGTATTAACCCTAAACAAAGTGTATTTTCGCTTGGTGGGTGGCGTATGCTGTGTTCACACCAGGATGGTATTATTGTCTCAGCCAGGTTACCTATGTCACAGACACTGTCCACGTTGTCAGTTAGGACAATTTGTTGACAAATGACAGAAAACCTGTACTCAATCTGGTTTCAACATGAGAGGCATTTCTTTTCTTGAATGACTGTGAGACAGAGCAATGGTTTGCTGCGGTTGGGCCATAAATCAGGCGGTTAAGTGATTGTCATAAAGAAGTCTGGTTATCCAGGCCTGGTCCTGACGCAGATTGCCTCCTGTTTTCGTGATGTCTGCCATTAACACTCAGCACTCTGCATGTTTTCCTTGTTCTGGTTCAAGAGAAAGAGTGAGGAGAAATCTCCCTTATTCCTTTGGGCCAATATGGACCTGTGGATGGGCTGCTTTACTATAAATCTTGAAAGAGGGTGAAGTGGATACCTGAGGCAGAGTCTCACTTGTCATCCTGGGTAGAGTGCTGTGGCATCATAGCTCACAGCAATCTCCGACTCTTGGGCTCAAGTGATCCTCTTGCCTTTAGTTTTTCAGTAGAAACGGGGTCTCACTTTTTAAAAAGGTTTTCAAAGGCTGTTCTCAAACTTGTGAGCTCAAGCAATCCACTCACCTTGGCCTCCCAGAGTGCCAGGATCACACGTGTGAGCCACCATGCCCAGCCAAATCATTTTTTTTTTCCCCAGGAAGGAAGAAGGCACACTAGGCAACTAACGTTGCCCACCTTAAGGACACTTTAATATATTTCACTGATGGGTACTACTGGTAAAATAAATAACGCAAACTATGTACAGGCAAAACAAATGTGATAATCATACTTAAGGCTCGATATTGGTGTCATTCTAAGTTTTTTTAAATTTCAAAATATTAAGAGGATATAGACTTTTTGATACATGACTTGAGTCAAGGCAATCAATGTGCCCATCATCCAAATATTACTCATTGTACCTGTTAAGTGGGTTTTGGCCTTTTTCCTCCTCCCCTTCCCCCCCCCTTACCAATTGATTTCTAATAACTTTTAATTTCTTCTGTGTACTTCTATGCCAGTCAGGTCCAGTTTATTAGAGTACATGTGGTGTTTGTTTTTCTATTCTTGAGATATTTCACTTAAGACAATAGTCTCTAATTTGGTCCAAATGTTTGCAACAAGCATTAATTCAACCCTTTTTATGGCTGAGTAGTACTCCATGATATATACTACATTTTGTTAATCTGTTCAAGAATTGATGGGCACTTGGGTTGATTCTGCATCTTTGCAGTTGTGAACTGTATTGCAGTAAACACTGAATGCTGGTATCTTTTGATAAAAGGGCTTCTGTTCCTTTGGAAACATAGCTAGTAATGGGATTCCTGGATCAAATGGCTTTAAGTTCTTTGAGAAATCTCCATACTCTTTTTCATATTAATTTGTAGTCCCATCAACAGTGTATATAAGCATTCCTATCTCTCTACATGCAGCACCTATTGTTTCTGAACTTTTAAATAAAAGCCATTCTAACGAGAGTAAGGTGATATCACATTGTGGTTTTAATTTGCATCTCTCTGATGATTTCTGATCCTGGGAATTTTGTTGTGTTTCTTGGTCATTTGTCTGTCTGCTTTCAAAAAGCTTCTTGTTCATGTCTTTTGCCCACTTTTTAATGGGGCTAATTTTTTTCTTGCTTATTTGTTTGAGTTCTTTGTAGATTATAGATCATATTTATTAGCCCTTTAGATGTGCAGCTTGCAAATATTTTCTTCTGTTGTCTCTTTGCTCTGTTGATTATTCTGATTATGTTGCCCTTGGTAGAGTGCTATGGCATCACAGCTCACAGCAACTTCCAATTTTGGGCTTAAGTGATTCTCTTGCCTTAGCCTTCCAAGTAGCTAGGACTATAAGCTCCCACCACAGTGCCCAAGCTATTTTTGTTGCAGTTGTCATTGTTGTTTTATTGGCCCTAGCTGGGTTCTAGCTGGCCCTGGCTGGGTTCGAACTTATCAACTTTGGTGTATGTGGCTGGCATCGTAACCACTGTGCTGAGGGTGCCGAGTCACAGCAGCTTTTTAATTTAATCAAGTTCCATTTGTTTTTGTTGCTGCCATAATTTCTATTTCTATGTTTTTTTGTTTGTTTGTTTTTGAGACAGAGTCTCACTAGGTCACTCTCGATAGAGTGCTGTGGTGTCATAGCTCACGGCAACCTCAAACTCTTGGGCTTAAGTGATTCCCTTGCCTCAGCTTCTCAAGTAGTGGAACTGCATGCGCCCACCACAATCCCTGGCCATTTTCCATTACAGTTGTCATTGTTTAGCAGGCCTAGGTCGAGCTCAAACCTGACAGCCCTGGTATATGTGGCTGGTGTCATAACCACTACTATAAGGGCCGAGCCTCTATGTTTTTTTTTTTTTTTTTTTTTCCCAGTTTTTGGCTGAGGCTGGGTTTGAACCCACCACCTCTAGTATAGGGGGCTGGTGCCCTACTCCTATGAGCCATAGGTGCCACCCTGTTTTTTTTTTAATATATAAAACTGTTTACATTATATAGTATGGAATTCGCTAAATTAAGTTAATTAAGTGCTATTGTTATCTCCACTTCACAGGTTAGGAAACTGGCACATAGATTAAGTGACTTGTGTGAGCTACTGGGTAAGAGTTGTGGTAGACAAGAATTTGAACTGTGTGTGTGGCCAGGTGACTGCTGACACAGTAGGTGCTCATCAGCTTGCGTAAGTGTGGTCTTTGAGAGATGAGAGTAATAGGGTTCATGAACCAAGACTGCTGTTACAATCTTTTAGTTTGCTGATGGTCAGAACAGCTTTCATAGATGGTGTTAATTTTAGGGAAAGGTCAAGTTGTAGTTGAGCCGGGGGGTGTGCTGTTAATTTTAAATTGAAATGGCGTGATTACTCAAACCATAGTATAGGAGTAATAATGATCTTATAGACAATGATAATAAAACCAACCTACATTCCTATTACGTACCTGTTTGGGTGAAATTATATTTATGATTTCAGTGTCATTAAGTTGATTATTTTAAATTTCCTGTTGTCACGCGTTCGTTTTTTCCTCCATTATATCCATTGAAAACATTTATGCCTTTATATTATATCATTGAAGACATTTATCCATTTGTTCAGCCAACATTTGACTGCTAAGTGTAACTCTTAAGTAAGGGTGATGTAAGGATAAATAGAAGCCGCGTCTGTGCTCTTAGTAATATCATGGTCTGGGTAAAGAAGACCAATACATGGAAAATGACAAGTACTGAGATGGAGTAAGTGGCTAACCTGAAGACAGGAGTTCTGCTGGTTGTGGGGATGCGGTAGCTGCTTTGAATGAGTCTTCAGAGGAAAGAGGTTTGAAAGATGAAATAGATAGCCTGATCTGGAGGATTAGGGAAAACCTTGTGGACGGTGGCAAGCATGTGCAAAGGCCCCGAGAGCTGAAGAGCTCACATCTTTGGGGGGAAAGCAAGTAAAGTACTTTATTATGTCCTGAAGAAAGGGCCAGAGGATGGTGGTAGAAATTTAGGCTAGGCAGATAGTTTTGGAATGTTTAAATTTTGAAGATTTGCTGTGAATTTTAGATCTTTGAGATACACTTGTTCGGGTTTGGGCTAGAGAAGTATTTTTAACCTTCAACCTTGGGGTTTTTAGGTTAGATTGAATTTGGTTTATATTTATTAAATCAAGAGCCCTGATACTTAAGAAAACACATCAATTTGGGATCAATAGTTATAGTGAAGCATCTTTACTGCTTGTATGTAAGAGAATACTTTTATACTGTGTGTGTTTTAAAGTACTGGGCTGTGTGCTATTTGAAGAAAACCATAAGTGAATCATTTTATATTTAACACGAAGACCCAGTTTAAACATATTTTTTGAGTATGGCACATCAGAAACACTTCTATTCCATAAACCATGGCATATATCTACTTTTTTTTCCTTTTATTTATTTTTTTATTGAGACAGAGTCTCACTTTGTGGCCCTCTGTAGACTGCTCTGGTGTCATAGCTCACAGCAACCTCCAATTCTTGGGCTTAAGCGATTCTCTGGCCTCAGCTTCCCAAGTACCTGGGACTACAGGTGCCCGCCAATGCCTGGCTTTTTTATGGTAGAGACCGGGTCTCACTCTGGCTTTTGCTCAGGCTGGTCTTGAACCTCTGAGCTCAGGGCAATCCATCCGCCTTGGCCTCCCAGAGTGCTAGGATTACAGGCGTGAGCCACTGTGCCCGGCCACATATATTTACTTTTAAACCATTGGACGACTTTGTGTCAATTTCATTGTAATACCGGAATTTTGTCTTCCGTAGGTTCTTGGTCTTGGTGATTCCAATAATTAATCCCCAGGATTTATTTACAGAAAAGAATACAAAAACACCAAAGCTCCCCGCAGAGAGAAAACCTGTCAGGAGAGAAAAGCTCTCTCTCTCCCTGTCTGTCTGTCTGACTCTGGGCTCTTTGCCCAGGGGTATATATAGTCGCATGGGGCCCTCTGTAGTTATGTTCAGCAGGGTTCGATAGTTACATTTAGCATGTCTGGGGCCTAGTGTGTTGGGACATGTTTGGGTCCTGAATGAATGGCTACAATTCCTTTTATTCCCAGGCCTAGGAAACTTACATCAAATTGACCATGTCTAGGAAATAGGGGTTCCCTGTTTAGCTGCCAGTGCAAGGGGAGGGAAACCTAATGTGCTGGTGTCTCCCCAGCAATTGCCTAGCTCCTCTGGCTACTGGAGCCTCTGAGGTGGGTGGGGGGGCTGCCTACCCTCCAGCCCACTGGTTCCTCTGCTCTCTGCCATGGCACAAATACCGCCAAGGCGGAGGCAGCGGTCTGCCTCCCTCCCCCCCCAGCTCCACCAAGTTGGCTGGGGCACCACCTGTCCTGGATCAATTGTACTGGAATTCCATTGTTTTAAAATTACGGTTGTTTCAAGTTAGGATTGGCACTTATCTTATTGTTTTACAGCTACATCTCTTTGATATATTTCTTTGTTTTTACAATTTATTAATTCTGAAACATTTTAAGCATATCGAACACTCAGGAAAATAATGTACTGAAAATAGCATTCCCACTTTTAAGATGAAGTAGAGGCTAATATTTTTCCATATTTGTTTTAGGTGTCTTTTTTTGTTTGTTCGTTTCTTAAGAAATAAAATGTTGAGCTGGGTGCCGTAGCTCATGCCTGTACTCCCAGCGCTTGGGACACCGAGCTGAGTGGATTGCCTAAGCATTTCCAAACATGTTTTTGTACTCACTCTACACCTATAGTTCATAAACAACACATAACTTTGCTTTGAGTTATATTTTACACCCTATATTTTATAAACAGCACGTAACTTTGCTTTGAGTGTGCCTTTTAATTTTTGTATCAACAATTTTGCACTGTATACATTTTGCAAATTGCATTTTTACCTTATTGAGATTTGTCTAAGATTTTCATGGAGAGATCTACTTCATTCAGTTTACCTACTGTTTTCCTTAATTGTGTGGATAAACCCAGCTTATGTGCCCCTTCTTCATAGGAAGGGGGGGTGAGATTGAACTTTTTTATTGCTATGCCCAGTGAGAATTGCTGTGTCTCCATGCGCATCTCTGCTGGCTTTTCTAGGATAAATTTAAAAAATGGAATTGTTGCATTGCGATAGGCTTATATGCTCATCAGCCAAATTATTTTCTAAATTGGTTTTATCAGTTTATATTCCAGGCTGAAATGTATCATGTTCTCCATTCTTGCCAATAATTGATGTCATATTTTAAAATTGGTATCAATTATTATGTGTTAACTCACAGCCCATTGTTATTTTAATTAGCATCTACTAATTATTAATGAATTTGAGCATTTTTTCAGTTTATTGGAAGTTTGAAGTTTTATTTCTATGAAGTTTCATATACTTTTGTATGTGTTTCATTGGTTTTTAAATGTTAGTACTTTTTGGAAGTCTTTATTTTTTTAGATAGTTGGTTTATGGAATACAAAACTTTTTGTGTCTGTCCCCAATTATCTTTTAACTGAAAAATCATTTCATTCTCTTCTGATCCCATTTAACTATATATGGAGCTTTTTTGTTTGTTTGTTTGTTTTTGAGACAGTCTCACTACATCACCCTTGGTAGAGTGCTGTGGTGTCACAGCTCACAGTGACCTCAAATTCTTGGGCTTAAGCAATTCTCTTGCCTCAGCTTTCCAAGTAGCTGGGATTACAGGTGCCCGCCACAATGCCCGGCTATTTTTTTGTTGCAGTTGTCATTGTTTAGCTGGCCCAGGCTGGGTTCAAACCTGCCAGCCTTAGTGCATGTGGCTGGTGCCATCAACCCTGTGCTATAAGCGCCAAGCCCCAACTTGGTAATTTCAGTAGTTAAGAGTTTAGAAGTTTTGGTTTGAGTTTAGGGTTTTTGTCATTTTGAGTAGTTACACTGAATAATATGCTGTTAATATTACACACATTTTTACACACGCTCATGTGTACAAATATCACAATCTTGGAATTGTACCCATAGTAAATTGAAAAAAATACTAAGAAGAAGAAAAAAAGAACCAACAAGTCTCCCTTGGCAACCCTCATTAGAGTGCTGTAGCATCTTAGCTCATAGCAACCTCAGACTCTAGGGTTTGAGCCATCCTCTTGCCTCAGCCTCCCAAGTAGCTGGGACTACAAGAGCTTGCTACAAAGTCTGGGTATTTTTTTTTAGAGATGGGGTCTTGCTCTGGCTCAGGCTGATCTCCAACTCATGAGCTCAGCAATCCACCCGCCTCGGTGTCCCAAGTGTTGGGATTACAGGCGTGAGCCACTGTGCCTGGCTCCAACAATGTTTATTTATTTTTTTAAATTTCAGGTTAATGTGAGACTGCAAACAACCTAGTTACAATATTTGAATTTGTTAGGTAGAGTCTCTCTAGTAGTCATGTCCCGCACCCAGTGTGCCAGGCACCCCTATATTGTGCCCATTCAGTGGAAGCACCTCAAATCGCCCTTTCCTTTTTCCCCTCCACAATGTTCATTTTGTCAAAGACCTTGTTTTCAGAGCACTTTTACTTGTGTAAAATTTGGTTAATCCGAGCATTACCTAATTCAGATTTTAATAGTGCATTTTGATGCTAGCATACAGTGATTGATTTCTGCAGTTTTTATGTACTGGTATACACATACCTTGCTTATGAAATAGCTGCGCATGGGTTTCATAATTTACACAAAAATCTATAGAGCTCCTTTTTTATTGAGCATTCTTGTCTAAGTGTTTGATTTGCATATATTTGTGTAGTTCACTAAATCAATATACTCTTTGTAAACTGATATAAAATATTTTTATATGCATTTACAGGAGCATTTATTGATTTAATAAATCAGATGCTGGCCAGACATGCATCAGTGTAAATCGTTGTATATATGATGCAAGTATAGTTGTTTGGATACAGTGCACAGTTCATCATTCAATTAACATAAATATACAATAAATCAGTAGTTCGTCTCCCAAGGCCCAGCTCCTACAGGAGAGAAACTTTCTTTGATGCATAGAAATTACAATTGCTGCTCATTTGATGCTTCTTTTGGAGTGTTTGTGCATTCCGTAGAGTTTTAAATTTAGATTCATATATACTCATTTCATAGGAACAATTAAGTAGACTGGCCACCTACCTAGAATGAATGATCTTTTTCTCAAAAACAGTATGGCAAATTGTGAGGATTTGGATTAAAATTCTTAAGTTATTAAAATTAACCTTTTAAAATCTACATTTAATTATTTGAATGATTGGATGGGTTACTCTTTGGAAGATCTTCCAAAGAGAGATGAGAGAAAGGGAAAAATAGGGGTGGGAGGGGGTGGGATAGCAGTGAACATGCTGTGTTCCTGTTCATGAATAAAAACAAAAGTATAGAGACCACGCTCCTTACCAAGGTTATCTTTTAGACCTGACTCTGTTGACTGTTTTCTTTTGTTTTTGGGGGTTCTTAAATTTTTTTTGACAGCTTCTTTTGTATTTGAACGAGTGCCTATATTATCCTGTTTCTGTCTGCTGTGATCTCTTCTTGCTTTCTATGGGGAGTTTAAAAAATTCTGTATTTATTCAAGTGAACTCCTAAATAGTTACAAAACCAAATGGTGCTAGAGACACCTCAACCATATTTCATATATTTTAAAATAATATACTTAAAGTGAGCTTTGTTGATAATGAATTTTAGACAGTTTCTGTGGAATGCCTGTTGTATCAGTGAGCGCGTACCTCTCTTCAGCTGCCTCGTCCCACAGTCTCCCAGCATGGCCGTTTTGCACGTTTTAGTTGCGTTAGTAATCACCATGATACCACAGTGACTATATTGCTGTAAGTATGTGTATTTTTCTTCAACTTTTTATTTTTCCTGAAGTTAATAATTACTGATGATTTTTTTTCTGTTACCTTTTATTACATTTCCAGCATTTTTTTCCCCCAGTAATTTCGCAACATTTGTCATGGCTGTAAATAATTTTTCCAGATGGTCAGATATGTCAGATAAATTATCAGTGACACATTCTTTCCTCCTCTGTCCTAGAGACTTTCCCAGAGCTCTTTTATGCTTGAGTCCCAAACACATTCTCTGTAGGTCTGATGCATCTTTTATCCTTTAACTTAACCTTGAGTTGCATCTTGTTTTCCGTATGCCGTATTGTTTTGTTGAAACACACACCCTTTTAGCTACCCCAAGAAAAGTTGTGTTGGAGGCTAACAGCTGTTTTTGATTCTGGGCATGATTAATACGTTTTTACGATCCCCATTTTAATCAGTAGATTGATACTGTACGGAATTCTGTGTAGAACACGTTGTCCTTCATGGTTTTGGAGACATTGCTCAATAGTCTTCTAGTGTCCAGTGCTATTGGGTCATCTTTTACCTTTCAGATTCTAATGTCTCATATAACGTGTTTTCATATCCCCGGAAGTTTTATAAAATCTTTATCCTTGGAGTTGTGAAATTTCACAATGAAGTAGCTTAGTGTAGATTGTGTGTCTGTCAGGTTTGCTGTTTACAGCAAGGCCTTTCGTTATGGAGGTTCCTGTTCTTCCAGGAAAACTCTCCTTTTTTTGGTTCTTCCATTGAGCTTCCTCTACTGATTCTCAGTGTTAGATGCACATTTTTGCTGATGTTCCCATAGGGAGATCTATTTATATGTCTGGTTTAATATGAAATATAAATTCCACCTTTTTGTAGTTTCATAGATCTTTTCTTAGGTTCCATATTCCACTGATGTACATGTATATATGTAGGTGATTAGTAAAGCAGTTTGGTTGCTTTTGTCTTAGAATTTTATCAGCAATAGCAAGAGAGAAGTACAGACATGCTTCTTACTTATTTTTTTACATATATATATTTTAATTTGGAAGGACACCTTTTTAAGAAAATTTTCTCCTTTTTTTTTTTTTTGTTAAAAGAAAGTTTCTGGTTTGGAAGAATCAGAGGGGGGTTTGACACCTCATGGTACTTGGATCTCACTAGGTCCTGCTAATTCTCATTTCTGGTCTGGTAGGAACCTTTGTAGAGAAAAATAAGGAACAGCTGTTTTTGTGGATATGTTCCTTCGTGGTGTGAAATTTTCTTGGCTTTCATTCTCCTTTTTCAAAATATCAATATTTAAGTATAACATATTTAGCAATCTAGCTCTGATATTGACTTTAAAAAAGAACACAGTTTTGTTTCCATGTCTGCAACCTACATGTTTGCTTAAAAAATTTTATGTCTAACATGTTCTGGTTTTGAATGACTTATTACCTAGCCTCATGTATCCATTTATATCTCATTTATGTCTGTCTATCACCCTATCGCTTTCTTCTATCTATGTCTCTGTCTATCTGTAAACACATATACATATGTGTGTATATGCACGCCATCAAATATACATATATTTGAATGCTTTCCTGGCCTCAGTATATATTAACACGTTTAATTACTTTTTGGAAAGTGATTTGTTTGTTGTTACTGGTCCAGCATAAAATGGTATCTTGAATCCCCTTCTGGTAAACACAACTATGTCACCATGAGCCTTTCCTCCTCATCCTACTTCTGGAAGCTTGGTCATTAGGCCAGTTGCAGAGCTAATCTTCTGACAGTCCCTGCTTGAAGCCTTGCTGTGTATTGCCTTCTCATTCCTACCTTTTTCCATGCAAAGAAAACACCCATTTTGTTGAGAAATTATCTCTCAGTGAAAATATCTGACCCTCTCTCCAGTTCAGGGATAAAAGCCACTTGTTTTAATCCAGTCTTCTACTTGTCCCTCCTACCTGCTGCCCCCTTCATTTCCCAACCTGACTGGTTCCAGGCTGGCTGAGGACCTCTCTCTGGCCTCTGACATGTGGAAGTAACTATCTGGAATTAACTCCCATGCTCATGTCTTGTGATATCCATCTGTGTGCCACATAGGAAGTTAGCCTGAAAATGAATTGATGATATACTCTGAGTGACGGGAAAGGATGGAAAGAACTTGAGTCCTTGATGACATGGCTGAGCTGCCTTATTAAACAATCAGGGAACACTCCCCTGCCTGCCCTCTTCATTCAACATACATTTCTGAACTTCATTAGAAAAATCAAAGCCCTTATTTAGTGTATTTTTTTCCCTTTTTTAAAGAGACAGGGTCTCAGTCTGTCACTCAGGTTGGTAGCAGCGGTACCATCATAAGCTTGTTGTAACCTTGAGCTGCTGAGCTCAATCAATCCTCCTGTCTCAGCCTCCCAAATAGCAAGGATTATAGATGTGCACCACCACATCTGGCTAATTTTTAACATTTTTTGGTAGAGAATGTCTCACTATATTGCCTAGACTGGTGCTGAACTCCTGGCCTCAAGTGATCCATCTCAGCTTCCCAAAGTGCTGGGATTATAGGTGTGAGCCACGCACCTGGCGAGGTCTTTATTTTTAAGGTCAATCCTCTGCGGGTCTTGGCAATTGCAGCCAAGGGTATTATTGCTGAAACACATCAGTGCTTTACCTTTTCTTTCCATTTTCCTTAGTGATTCTTAATACCCGTTAACCCCCCTTTTGCTTTTAAACCAGTAGAGTATATCAAAGGCCAGGTTATTTGTCTAGCATGACTGTGGTAATGATAACCCTTCTGAGAAACAAAAACCTAAAACGATTTTTCTACAAAATTGATTTATCTACATCCTGAAGGACCTTGCTACTTCTTTCCATCTCTGAAATATATTTATAGTGCAATATGATTTTCTTCTTTATCAATTTAAAGGGGAATGAGTTTTATTAATCTTCACTTTATTCAGAGTGATTTGAAATAGACTACAAAGTGGAGTGGCAGAAACTAAATTATGTTCTGTCCAAAATAATAAGAATAATGTCTGCAGACCCTTGGCTATCGATTGCCAATTTGCAGACTTCTCCCAGAATTATGTTTAGAAATAGATATTTGGCATTTTATTTTATTTTTTTAAACCCAGCTCCTGGAAAGGGTCTTCCATGTCCCCACAGTGAATATGGACTGTTTTGTGAAGCACTTGTCAAACAACAGAATGAAGTATTCATGGTTTTTATGCTTTGATTACTATACTGTGAATCGTAGAAAGAAATGGGAACATTTCGTTTGGGACCTGTTCAACGACATATTGATTTTATGTTAATATCAGCCAATGTTTTATTGTAAAAAGTGTACAAAAGAATAACAGTTGTAAAGTTTGGGGGCACAACAACCAATTATGATTTAAAGTTTCATTATTTCTTCATTCACTCATTAAATGAGCACTGAGGACCAACCAGGCCCCACAGGCCACACTGAGGGTAGAGAAGTTTTTGTGTGAAGTTAATTACAGGCCCTAGGTAAGGCGAGGAGGCATTAAAGTATATATAATGTTGGAAGTGACAGCACCGATAAGTCCAGGGAGTGATGGGTGCATATAGAATGGGAACCAAATGTAGATCTGGTGTGGAGGAAAAAAGGGAAAGGTATTTTGGTATAAGGAATACTTAAAATAGGAAAGTGAGAGGAACATAAGGTTTTTTTTTTTTAGAGCTCTATTCCTAATTTTGGGCTTGATTTCACCGTGTTTAGATTTTTAAAAAATTATTTTTGTTAGGAGTAGGAGATTAATGTAATAAATTTTTGTTAGTGGTAGAAGATTAATGTCATACATGCAATACAGAGATGGAATAATCACATCTTAAATTTACTGAGTGTTTACCGTGGTGGTTAAGAGTGAGGATGGGGAGCCAGATGACTTCCACTTCTTTTGAATATGTGCTGTTTGATTTGATTTAGGCGTGAATTGCGCCATATTTTCCTCTTCTGTGAAATGGGGTGGTAGTTGTCTATCATAGGTGTGACTGAGGTTTCAGTGAGTCGGGTGAGTGCTTGCACATACTGGGCGTTCAGTAAACATTAGCCATTGTTATTATTTGGATAATCTTATTTAATCTTTTCAATTATCTCTAGGATAGTGGCCACCGAGACATCCACATTTGAATCCTGGAACGTGTGACCATAGTACCTAACATGGCAAAAAGGAATTTGCCAGTGTGATTAAAATAAGATTTCAAGATGGGGAGATTATCCGGGGGAACACAGTGCACACAGTGTAATTGCAATGTTCGTTTTAGGAGGCAGGAGAGTCTAGGGAGAAGTGATAAAGACAGCAGAGGGATGGTGTCACAGATCTGAGATGCCGCCCTGCCGCCTGGGAAGAGGGAAGAAGGAGCCATGAGGCAGGGGATTAGGCAGGTTCTAGAAGCTGAAATAACAGGGAAGCGGATCTTCCCCCAGAGCTTCCGTGGGGAATATGGCCCTGCTGACACCTGATTTCCTCCTGGTCAAACTGGAACTTCATTGGAATTCTTACCTCTGGAACTGTAAGAAAATAAATTTGTGGCATTTTAAGGCAGCAGTAGGAAACCGAGACAAATAGGTATTATTCCCGTTTTACAAATGCGAGTATGTGCACTGGCTACACATTTAATTACTACTAAGGTTACTGGAAACTCTGGGACACGAGCAGGACTGTGAGCTAATAGACCTTATGATGGAATTCGTCACCCAAGAGGGGAACCAGGGCCTGATAAGACTCTGCAGCCTTTGGCCAGTCCCTGGTTTTAACCTCCATCTTGCAGCTGTGTCTATAAGACCCAAGCCTTTCTGGGGTCTTGAGGAGGCCGACTGCTTCTCTTGCCCTTGGCGCTCATTCTTTTTTTGGGAGGGGGGAAGAATGAGAGTCTCAAGCTGTTGCTCTGGGTAGAGTGCTGTGGCATCACAGCTCATAGCAACTTCAAACTCTTGGGCTTAAGTGATTCTTTTTCCTCAGCCTCCTGAGTAGCTGGGACTACAAGCGCTGGCCACAATGCCTGGCTTTTTTGTTGTTGTTGTTGCAGTTGTCCTTGTTTTAGCTGGCCCAGGCTCAAACCCGCCAGCTCCAGGGTATGTGGCCGGCGCCCTGCCCACTGAGCTACGGGCGCCGCCTGGCTCTCATTTTTGTAGGTAGCCCACTACTAGTTTTTCCATTGTGTTAAATCACTTCACATTTTTCTAGCTCTTTCTCTTTTTCTAAAAGTATTAGAAATCTCTTCCCCCCCGATTCCACTTCTGATCTTCCTGTCTTTGTGAATTTATATTCCCCCTCTTACTTTCCTCTCATTTTCATAAGACTTCATCAAGAAACAGTCATCTGCAGTCAGGCGGCCACTCTGAACTTAAGCAGCATGTTAATTTTTGACCCGTGGCAGTGCCTCCTCAAAAGACTGCAAACAGTGACATAAATTCAGCCAAGATTACTGCAGTGAAAAAGAGCCTCACACGGTCTTTATGAAAGCACCCACAGTTACTGCACTCGTTAGTAACCTTCCCATGCATAGAATGATAGGTAGGAGGCAGAGCGCTCCCACACACCTTGCCAAAATATACGTAATGAGTAAATTTCATATTTCAGATAAACTCCTATGCCTTCACGTATACTTTTATTACCTAGGAATTTATTCATGCTTTTCACGAACTCTTTCATATTTGAATAGAGAAAGGCAATTGTAGTGCATACATTTGGGGGATGTGTGCGTAGGTCAGAGTGTCATGATATTCATGTGGGCCTTTAATAAAAATTTGTTATCACTTCACATAAAGATTATTACAGTTGGTTAAGTACTAGAGTGAACTTGATTGATCAAATTTTTAAAAATTAGAATTTTAAACAATTATTTTCCAACCTCTATATCATAGACAATGGTGACAAGGGGAACAAGTAAATATTGAGAAAGTATAAAAAATTTTAGTGTTTAAATTGGAATGCACAGTATGTTTACTTTATGTTAGAAAATTCCTTTGCTTGTCTGTAATTGGAAAGTTTCTTTTTCTTTCTTTCTTTTTTTTTTTTTTGAAACAGAGCCTCACTGTGTTGCCCTTGGTAGAGTGCCATGGCATCACAACTCACAGCAACTTCAAACTCTTGGGCTTAAGTAATTCTCTTGCCTCAGCCTCCCACATAGCTGGGACTACAGGCGCCAGCCACAACACTTGGCTATTTTTTTGTTGTAGTTATCATTTTGAACCAGGCTGGGTCTGGGTTCAAACCCACCAGCTCCAGTGCATGTGGCTGGCTCCCTGACTACTGAGCTATGGGCCCTGAACCTGGAAATTTTAAGGATTAGGACTTTACACGTGTCCAGAGCTGCCTTCTCCTTCTCCTTTGTTCTGTAAGAGCAATACGGATGTTTTTCCACCCGGTCTTGCATTCTGCCTTGTTCACACATAATGGTTAAGGACGACCACCATTTTAAAGTGTTCATTTCCCAACTTTCTGACTGTAATTTTGTTCCTCTTTAACTCCCACTTGCAGAAAGCACATCTGAATGAATGAAACTGACACTGTAGCAGGAATTCAAAACATTTCTTTTTTTTACAAAATGAGTAATTCTTTCCAAAGATCTGCTGTGTTTCGAAAGGATCATATCAGGCCCCTGTGTTTCTACATAGAGCCTGAGAACTGTTAACCTTCTCTGGAGAAAGGAAGAGATGGTTATTCCTTAATATCAGAATACAGAGGAAGTTAATTACAAAGGAAGGTGACTTGATGGTGGGTGCAGAGCTTTACAAGTGAGACAATAATTATACGATGTAGGGTAGCTCTGATTTTCAAAGAACGAAATTTCAACAAATTGAGTCTAATGATCTAATTGGCTTTTATTAGTGTGATTCTTGGATCAGGCAGCTTCTCATCTGTGAAACAAGAAGATACTCTCTGGAGCTAAATACTAGGAGTTGGGCAGAAAAGGACAGAATTAAGAACAAAAAGTATATTGCTCAGTTGGTTCAAAGTTATTTTCCTTATAGGGTTAAAGCAGAGAAGGCTTCTTTATCATGCTGGCTTGTGTAGACCAGGCCTCCTTCTGTTGGAATCTCCAGGTTTTTTCAAAACTGGCCCATGTTAAATTTTTCTTTTTTTTGGGAGACGGTCTCACTTCGTCACACTCAGTAGAGTGCTGTGCTGTCACAGCTCACAGCAACCTCCAGCTCCTGGGCTTTGCCGATTCTCTTGCCTCAGCCTCCCGAGTAGCTGGGACTACAGGCACCCGCCACAACACCTGGCTATTTTTCATTGCAGGTTGGCCAGGGCCGGGGTTGAACTCACTACTCTTGGTATATGGGGCTGTGGTTCCCTACTCACTGAGCCACAGGTGCTGCACAAAAACTGGCCCGTGTTAAAATTTGATTATATGACACCTAGCATGAGTGACTCTACTTTGGTTTGGTTTGGGGCCTAGTTATTTAACATGATTTAATAACTGTGTGAACACAGTGAATATTTTTAACCTGCTCTCCAAAGGGTTTAATGATCAAAAGAGGTAGACTCTAGTAGTAGATTAAATTAATTCTCAGATTAAAAGGAATGTTAGTTTCTAAAATGTTTAGTTTCTTACAGCTAGTGAATGTTAGCTATGTTCAAATAAACACCGTCTAAGTTTAGTATGTGTTTTGCATTTATTCCATTTTAATTCATGCAACAAATACTGATTATACATCTATTATATGTCAGCCGCTGTTCTCAATGTTGTGTTTATAACAATGAACAAGGCAAGGTAGGCAGAGGGAGGACATGTGGGTATATTGCATAATTCAGGCTTTATTATAACGATGAGGGAGGCCATTGAAGGATTTTAAGCAGGAAATTTTCATAATTTGTGGATATGTTATAAATTATAAAACTGATAAATGGATGACCCCGCCTTCTCTGTGCACAATGGATTATGTGAAGAAACAGAGAGGAAGTTGACTAGAAGTAGGGAATTAAAGAGCTCGGGGAAGGACGATGCTGGATTGAGTTGGGGTTAAGATAGAGGAAATGCGGAGCTGTGGAGGGCCTCAGAAAGCAGTGCCAGTCAGCTTGTCGTGAAACGGATGGACGGTGAGGGAAAAAAAGGGATGGACTGCGATTCTGATGTTTTTGCCTGAGTAAGTACAGAGGTGTTAAAGGCAGAGACCTGTGGGGAGAGCAGGTTTGGGGAGTGGAGAGTCAATAGATCAGATAGGAAGGAAGGTAGAGTGCTAGCCTGGAGTTTAAATGTGAGGTCAGGTAGAGAGGATAGATTTGCCCTTCACTGGACTAAGGATGGCATTTACGACCCAGGACTAGATGATAAAACATCTATGTGGCTAGAGAATGGAAACAGTGCCAGGGCTGAGCCCTGGAATATTCTCGTATTTTAGAGGTTAAGCAAAAACATGGATTCGGCAGTTGAAACTAAGGAAAGAAGTTAGGCCTAGAAACCAAGAGAGGTGAGGGCGGCGCCTGTGGCTCAGAAGGTAGGGCCCCGACCCCATATACCAAGGGTGGTGTGTTGGAACCCAGCCCTGGCCAAACTGCTACAAAAAAATAGCCAGGCCTTGTGGCGGGCATCTGTAGTCCCAGCTACTCCGGAGGCTGAGGCGAGAGAATCGCTTAAGCCCAGGAGTTAGAGGTTGCTTTGAGCTGTGACGCCATGGCACTCTACCGAGGGCAATAAAGTAAAACTCTGTCTCTAAAAACAAAAGAAAAAAAGAGAAACTAAGAGAGGTGATGATGTCACAGTGTCCCAAAAACAGAATGTACCAAGAAATCGAGCTCATTGATTTCTCATTGATTTGTGAGCCTGTGCCACTGAGAGGTCAGCTACGATAGATAGTGACCACTGGGTTTGGATCGTGGAAGTTGTTGATTATACTAGCGAGACAGGAGAGCCCCTTTGGATTGGCTTAAAGTGAAAATGAAAACAACAAATTGGAAATAAATGAGCATGGACAAGTCTTTTAAGAAATAGAGCTGTAGGAAGTGGAATGGAGAAATAGGGTGGTAGCTTGAAAAAATCATTCTAGATTATAGGAGAGAATAGGTTCTGCTGGAGTAAAGATCAGAATGTGCTTGGATGCTGATAGAAATGACTCAAGATGTAGGGAGAACTTTTACAATTTTCACAAGTCGAAAACATGAGAGTATAATCATTTATGAATTATACACTTGTGACCCGTTAAACTCCTATTAAATTCCCGGGCTTGACTTAGGTAAGAGTTGATAAAACCGAATGAGTCTTTAAACATCAGATTTTGAAAATGATGCCGATAAATTGACTTGATAACTTTCTTCTCTGAAGGAAGCAATTTTGAATGAGTTCATGGTGAAAATTGTAAACATCTTCTTGAAAAAACAGAAAATGCTTTTTGAAATGTGGAGGACGGCGTGTGTGTGTGTGTGTGTGTGTGTGTGTGTGTATGTATACATTTTTTCCCCCTGAGAGCGTGCCAGTGGGAATTTGGACATAAACCATTTGGCTTCTGTGTTACAGGCTTTTAGGAGAATGATATTAAAATGTGTGCTTTCTTTTCCTTTTATAATTTTGTAGTTTAAGAGAATAAAGAGGAAAATTGGAAATATTTTCAACAGCTTCCTCAGGGAAAGAATACCCCTGGGGGTGTGGGGGAAACACGCAGTACATCTTTAGAAATGATACCCATTATGAAAATTCAAAGTCTACTCTATTTTATGCTCATAATAGAGCTTCTAAGAGACTTAACAGAACCTGTGGTGTCTTGTCAGGTATAAATGTTATAAAGCATACACTCCTCGGGCAAACTTTTTTTAAAGTATCTGACATATTTCTATCCTTGTTATGAGTCCTGCCGTCAGAATATGCTAATTATCATTAGGGGAGAACCTTTTAGCAGTAATCCATTCAGGAAATCTTCCTTACATTCTTGTGTCTTATATAAGCATACTCATCTTGTCCTTTACACTGCTTAGAGGAAAGGAGACATTTCAGTTGTCAGTGTCACGTCTAACTCAGGCGACAGTTTGCATTCAGGAGGGATGTAGGCCGTATGTCCAGTGACGGTCCTCTCATACCTCCTTGGTGCGTTCTCAGCTATTCAGGCTCCAGCATCTTCACATCACAATTTGGCTTCAGTTAACAAGAAGCTGGTCAGGTCTTTGGATTAAATGGTAAGTCTTCTTGCTTCTCACGTGCGTCTTACGTGACTGGTCTGACCACTGTGCTCAGGGACCCAGCCCCTTCCAGCTCTCCTTGTCCTTAGGGTTCAGAATGGTATTCTTATTTCTGCCTCAAGAAGGAAAAATGGAGGAAGAAGGTGGCAAAGGGATATCTACCAGCTGCCGCTTAATGGTGGATCCTGGAAGCCGCTGAAGGACCTTTTTGCTTGTACCATATTGACCAGAGCTTGATTACACCATGATCCTTGGAGTGAGGGAGGCTGGGAAATACAGTCTTGATTCAGTGCAGTCATCTTCCAAGCTAAGCTTCAGGTTCCTATAGAAAAGGGTGTGAATAAATTTGGGGTCCAGGAGTGGTATCCTCCGTACCATCCAACCCCCGATGCCACATGGGTCTTCATTTTTTAAAAATACACCATGCTTTTGAGATCATCTTTCTTTTTTTCCTTCCCCCCACCATAGCTATTTGATGTGGAATCTTTAAAAATGGGGAAATGGCATCTCTTCTCCCAGGCCAGCCTGTGCTAGGGTCCGAGGCTTGCTAAACCCAGGGTAAGCTAAATGACAGCTCTGTTGGGAACCTTCAGCTGGGAGCCCTTTCCACAGCTGCTCATGGCATCCCTGTTTCCTTGCTCTGATATCTCTTCTCCTGTATCCTTTTGTTATTAGTGGGGAGAAGAGCAATCTAATGATCTGATTAAAGTAATTCACCAGAGTTGAAAGTAATTGTTATTTTACTTCCCCAGGGGGCGCACGTGAAATATTTTTGAGTGGGGATAAAACCTTTCCAGTCCTTTTAAAATTTCTCTGTGTGAAGCTTTCCAGTGGCAGCATCACCATTCTTAAAGGAAATCCGTCCCACTTGGTATAGCTTTTGTGAGGCAGTTGCAGCATGGATGGTCTCCTGGGTTTAAGAAAACATACTGTTTCAATCCTGTGAGTGCAGGAGACTCAAGGTTCTCCTTTACTCCCAGGAGATAGAGTTGGCATCGTAATGCTACTGTACCTGATCAGTGATTTATTGGAATATAAAAATTGACCAGCTATTTAAAAAGCATTAAGTTACTGAGATAAATTACAGAGATAAAAAGCATTCATTTACTACTCCATATATTCTGTAATTTATCTCAAAGTACAGAACTGACATAGTTGAGAGAGAATATTCAATTCAGTGAATTTTCTCCTCCCATTATTTTTCTTAACTTTAAAAGTCAAGGACCTGGCTCGGCGCCTGTGGCTCAAGTGGCTAAGGTGCCAGCCACATATACCTAAGGTGGCGGGTTTGAATCCAGCCTGGACCTGCCAAATAACAATGACGGCTGCAACCAAAAAAATAGCCGGGCTTTGTGGCGGACACCTGTGGTCCCAGCTACTTGGGAGGCTGAGGCAGGAGACTCGCTTGAGCCAGGGAGTTGGAGGTTGCTGTGAGCTGTGAAGCCACGGCACTCTACCCAGGGGGATAGCTTGAGGCTCTGTCTTAAAAAAAAAAAAAGTCAAGGACCTGTGACCTCGGAAGTAATTGTTGTGCTGTTCTGTGCCTTCTTGTCCACGGGTGATTAGTTCAGGGCGGTGGAGCACGGCTGCCATAGCCTATACTAGTATCAGAAAGAGATGGATTAATGTTTAGTGCTGATTCTGTCTCTCTCTCGTAACTCCTCAGAAGTTTTTTTGAACACAGTAAGGTTTTATTTAGCAAGAAAAGTGACTGCATTCATAGAAGTGCTTTCTCATTGTTGGAAAAAATAATTTTTGTTGGTTAGTAAGAAATCATGCCTTTGTATGCCAGATGTAATCCTTAAAGATGCTATTAAAGCTGTTCCATTTTTTCCTGTCATCTTTTTGCAGATAGTTCCTTTAAGACACTCTATTCTTCTTTACATATTTTATATTTTCTGGGTAGCTACATCATGCCCTCAAAATTTTGTAGCTTTGTAATAATATTAAGAAATGTGACTAAGGAGATGAACCAAATTTTATTTTTCATTCCCAAGCTGTTTTCTTTTCCTTTGTGCCCAACTAAAAGTATGTTACAGTTTTGTTAGTGAATGTTTCGTTATATTTGAAGGGTGAAGGACAGCTGAACTGAACAGTTATTCTTAAGAAAGATTTTGAAATTATCAAGGTTTGCTTCTCAATTATCTCTATTTGTTTTACTCTGCCATTAATTTCTAATTAATGTCCCTGGCACCGAAAACTGAAGTCCTATAGTTTAGGAAATAGTTTTCAAAGTAATTAAATTTTACAGGAAGCCAGGTGTATTACTAATACTAACAAGACAAGGTACAGACTCAATGGATGTTTCCCAAATCCCTGCCCCCTGGGCACCCAGCTGTAATGTTTGTCTAGCAGTTAGGTCAGATGAGGCACCTGAGTTCCAGGCCATGGAATGTGGATGGAAAGATGTGTACCATTACTTGTCTTGCCCTGGGAAATCCTTCTCCCTGATGCCCGTGTTTTGTTTTCCTTTGCATATGACTACACCCACGGGAGGATGAAGCCTTAGCAAATGGTTGGACACAATGGTACGCCTGGACCCCTCCATGACTGTGTGGAGCAGAGTCTTCCCCCTTTTCTTTGTATACTATGATACAAATGAGAAGTTGACCTCTGTTGTATTACGGTGCTGAGATCTGGATTAATTATAGTATTTGTCTATCCTTGTATACGAATTGAAACATGTACTCAAAAGCATATGGCTTCTCTGACCCTTTGGTCTGGGGAGTCGCGCTGTGTGCTCTGGAGGACGTGGAAATGGGATTTGGTGAACCCAAAGTGTGGTCTCTGCCAGAAATATTTAGTCAGTTTTTAAATGTGGATTATGTGTGCTTACAATAAAGATTCTATGTATCTGATACTATTCTAGCTCTTTCCTGTCTCTGCAGTGTTGTCTACTCCCCAGGAATGTCCAAGACAGCCCAGAATCAAGAAGGCATTTCAGTTCACTCACATTATAAATATTGCTGCAGCAGACAATTAACTTCAGTAATTGTATTGTTTTATAGCCAGCTTACTGGAATGATCTGTAATGCAGCTTGGCATTGTGAACAGTTATCAGATGCTATTTGAAATAATTTACTCATTAAAGATAAGAGTTATTAATTCTGGTCCAGCCTTTTCTCTTAATGAACGTTATAGAGTATTCTTGCCGCTTAAATATAGTAGTAGCTTTTCTTTCACATGAAAATATTAGCAATATGCTAAAAACTCATTCCTTCCAAGTTGATTCTCAAAGGAGTAGAGTTGACTTTCAAAGGAAGGAATTTTTAGCCTACTGCTAATCACTGTTAAACTTTTTTTTTTTTTTTTTTAGTCATTTGGTTCTTTGAAAGTCTCATATTTTAAGAAACTGACTCCAGAGTCCTGGAATGAAATCTTGCCTTGTGTTTCTTAGGAACCAGTGGAAAGGTAGTAAACATCTCTCAAATACTTAATTCAGTTTGTTATCTATTAGTTACAGATTGTTCTGTTTCTGGATCAAAATTGCCTTTTCAAGACTATGGTATGATGATAATCACAATATTAATATGATTGATTAATTTGGATATCAAAGGACAGAAGAAGGCTTTTTTTCCTGTAAGTGGCTATTTTTTCTTGGCCGATTGATATTCAATTTCATTTAGTTAGGTTCTTCTGAATCAATACTATATCTTGTGCTAATTTGTTGCTTTCTAGCTGTGTGATAATCACATAAACCTTCTAACCTCTTTTTGCTTTTTTATTCATTCATACCTATAAAATGAAGAGTTAGAACCCCTTTGAAGCTCCATAACAGTGTGATTCATTGAATTTGTGATTTACCTTTGGTGGGTGATTAGTTCCTTTACCATTGATGTCAGTAACCCCAATCAGAGGAAATAACACGTTCTGAAGGTATTTAGAAAACTAAAAAACTAAGTGAGAAAATAAAAGAAACCTAAAACATCAGATATCAGTGAGGACTACTTTCAGATTTTCCTGAAAGTTTTATTTCTATTTCTTACTACCTTTTAAAAACTCTTCTTTCAGAGGAGTGGAGAGAATTTTAAAGGAGTTTTTTACTTAGTCAAACCCTCCCGAAGAAATTATTCTCTTTGGGCAAACATCCATCTGTACCATGGCATGCCTATAAATATTCTTCAGGACCAACTGTAGCAATTCTTGAAAATATGATTGTCTATTCACATTACATGCTTTTCCCTTCTGCTTTTGGAATGAACAAACAAGTATAGCTCAGTGAAATTATACTGCATGTGTGGAAATTGATTCTTTACTTTTACCTACCTCATTAAGCATGCAAATTGCTAACTTTTTAGTAGATGCATTTAAAATAAATTATAGCTAATCAAATGTGTTGCTTTATTCCCTTTTAAATGGCACAACAAAGGCAAAAATGAATTTGGTTATTCTTTATTGAATAGGAGAACAGAAGTTGGTTGGCTCAGAAAAGAATTGCTGCTACACAAATTAATATGTGGATGAGTAAGAATCACAGTTTATCTGTCAGAAATGTCTACTACAACAATATGAAATATAGGATAATTATTTCCTCTTTTTGCCATCTCTGTACATTTATTTTATTAATAGAAAATATTATAATTGTTTTTAAATGCTTTTGGTAAAGGCTGTATATTTTTAAAATTTGATTATGTTATTGTAGTCTTTAGTATCATCTTCTTTAATGTTTTCCTTATTATAATTGTACTCAATTGTCTTAACTTTGTGAGGTTGTAATTTAATACTAGTAAAATAAATGTTAACATTTTTCATAAACCATTTTACATAATGTCTGTGTATTTAAGTATTAGCTAGTGTCCAATGCTAGCTAATGGCTAAAGTAAGAAAAACGTTTAGTGAATTATTCATCTAATTATCATTTAGTAAGATACTTAAATATAGGTTCACGGGTTTAAATAGAAATCTTGTATTTGAATTCTCACTGCTAGTTTGGGCGTGTATTGGCAGAACATGGCTCCCTAGCATGAGTGCACGTTCAGTCGGGGCATGTCTGTGAAATTCAGACATAATTTCATGTATTTACTATCAATATGGCTATTAATTAAAGCAAATTAGGGGACAAAGAAACAGAAGTAGAATTTATTAATTAATTTACTAATTGTTTTTTTCCATGGCAGACCTTTTCTCCTCTTCTTCCAGTGCTCCTGCTGAGACAGGTGTCTTTACTTGGATTGCAACACCAGTAGAACTGCTGGGTCAGCGGTTCTCAACCTGTGAGTCGCGACCCATGGGAACTGTGTTAAAGGGTCACAGCATTAGGAAGGTTGAGAACCCCTTAAAGTCTTTCTAAAATAGAATCAGGGTGTCTTCCTCTGTTGGGTTTTGTGTTTGAAAATGGTATTGCTGATGTTGGCATTATCGGTTTGTAAGTGATACTGCTTAGATGGTATACACAGTTTTCCTAATTTTGTGCATATAGACAAGATTTCCTTCGAATCATGACAATATAAAAGCATTCTTCAGCGCCTGAGCTGTTTATGGTCATGCCACCCCCTGCTGTGGTAATTCAGTGCCTCACTTGTGAAAGCTGACAGTGTGATAGCTTTATGCGTGGCTGTCATGGTGCCACAAGGCATCCTTTCCCCAACCTTTTTAAAAAAATCTTTTACTTAGTTGTGTGTCAGACAGACTCGGGTTTCCTTGACTACACAATAGTAGTAAATTTATGGCGTTTTAAAATGATGTAACTAAGTGCTTGGTGGATAAAAGATGTTTAGTAAAAATCTGTCAAATAAAGGATATATGTTTTATCTATAATATTTCATTAGCTACTTTTCAAGCTTCAGTTTTTTTCTATAATGTACAAGTTTTTTTTTTTTGAGACAGAGTTTCACTATGTCACCCTTGGTAGAGTACCTTGGCGTCACAGCTTACAGCAACCTCAAACTCTTGGGCTTAAGCAATTCTCTTGGCTCAGCCTCCCAAGTAGCTGGGACTACAGGCACCTGCCAAGATGCCCGGCACTTTTTTGGATGTCCTTGTCATTGTTGTTTGTCAGGCTCAGGGTGGGTTTGGACCCACCAGCTCTGGTGTATGTGGCTGGTGCTTTAGCTGCTGACCTGCAGGCCCCGAGCCACAGATATGTTTTTGTTGATAGGACTCCGTCAGATGTGATCTCAAACTCTGAGAGGCGAAGCTTCTTTTTCTTGTTTAACCACATAGATTAGCATCACTAACCACTGTAAAGCATATTGTGTATTGCCAGTGATGTCTCAGTTAAGAAATCTTCTGCGAACAAAGCTCTATTCAATAAAGTTGGCCTGAACACTGGGATGATTGAGAGAACTCTCTTGCGCCAATGGGGGAAAACCCACAGGGAGCTGTTTTGCACACTGGTCTCACGTAGACTTGCTGGCTTTTGAATAGTCCCCAGGAAGGGTAGAACCACCAGGCGTCGCGCAGGATGGTCACATGCAAGTACAAAAGGCACTTCCCAGGCTCGTCAACGGCAGGTCACCTCTGTCTCCATGTTGTAGACCATCTGCTTGCCCAAAAGGCAAGACTGCTTTATTCGAAGGGGTAGGTGGATATACCGTGGGGAGAATTTGTGTCTTAGAATATCCCTGTTTCCTATCTCCATTCTTTTTGTGGAAATAACCAAAAGAGTGTGTTGTTAGAAACTACTCTCTCATTTAAGGACAAGCTAATTCCATGCTACGTGGTGAGGATAACATATATAGTCATAAATCAAAATCATCTTCAGATTCCTCACGGCCTTTTCAAGCTTGTAAGGAAAACACAAGCAGTTCCTTTGTGCTGGTGTTGTGTCCGTGACAGACAGTGCATAGCCTTGGTAATAGTTTTTGGTTATTCTACCCCTGGCTTTCTATCAGCAGGGCTGTAGTATTTTTTTATGACTCCCTCCACCCCTCTTTTTTAGGTGAATGTTTGAGATACTTCCTTGTACCCAGAACTGCAGGCACATTTAGACACGCTGTGAGTCAGACCTGGCTCAGGCGTGCCAAGTACTCCCTTCTGCTGCTGGACTGCGTCCAGTCCCCAGGAACTGCTCCTACCTCCCACCCTTCCTTTGGAAAAGATGGACACTGATCCACTCCAACTTTGTGCCCCTTTTCACGTCGTTATTCTTTGTTCAGGAGCTGTGTCAGCTATTTCGACCTGACCTTTGAGTAAGGTAGATGAGATGTGGACTGTATATTTAAAATATTAAAATACATATATTTCAGGTAACAGACATTACCTGTTAGGCTTGTTTTCAGTTAATTTCAACAAAATATGTGAAGGCCAGTTCTGGTCTGTACCTTCCACTTTGCCAGGGGTGACCAGGACCTACATGGTTAAAATGCATCTCTGCCCCCCAGGGAGGTTTAGATTTTACATTTCATTAGAAACTTAAATATTGCTAAAAAAGGAAAGTTTTGAGGAAGAGGATGGTGCATTTAAACCCAGCCAAGGTGCAGTGGCTTTCCTTTGTAATCCTAGCACTTAGGTGAGACGGTAGAGTTGCTTGAGACCAGGTGTTTGGGATCAGCCTGAGCAACATACTGAGACCATGTTTCTACAAAAAATAGAAAAGAATTAGCCAGGTGTGGTGGTCCACTCCTGTGGACCTAACTAACTTGGCAGGCTGAGGCAAGGGGGTTACTTTGAGTCCAGGAGTTTGAGGTTGCAGTGAGGTGAGATGACACCACTGCACTCTAGCATGGCCAGTAAAGTGAAACCCTGTCTCAGGAAATAAATCAAATCCCCCCAGTCCCTTTCTTCTTCTCGTCTACTTATGTTTTCCCTTTTCTCTTCTTTCCGGAAACATTGCCTGCACCCTTGGACAAGTCATGTGCCCTTATTTTACGTGGTAATTACCCTTCCGAGCATTTATCACAACCGTAAATTTCATTTATTTGGGTGATAATTTAATTGTGTTTTTCCTTCCCAAATAAGAAACTTCCTGATTTCAGGGTCCCTCTCTAATTTTATTTACCAGCTGTGTTGGCAAGTATGGGTCTTCCATAATCATTTCCTCCATAGTTGTTTGAATGAATGACTATTAATGAGAATTCACTGTTGAATTCAGTTTCTTATTAACTGTTTCTTTTCACGCTAAATATTAATGTCATTTCTCTTGAGGGTTTCATATCTTCTATATTTATAAAACATCTGGTGTGCTTTTAAAAGTCTCTCTTATTTTATAGTATTTTTAGTCATAATGAGATTGGCTTCCCTGCAGTCCTGTTTGTGATGGCTAAAAGTGTTAGGATGGTGCATATGTGAGAAAGGTCTTCGATTACTTCTAAGATTATTTTGAAGCAGTTACTGTATTTCCTCTATGAAATGACAACATCCAATGAATAAGCACCAGGTATTTTTGTAACTTTATTTACTTATTTATAAAATAGGATCTAGTTCAGTCACCCAGGCTGGAGTGCAGTGGTACTACCATTGTTCATGGCAACCTTGAACTCCTAGGCCCATGTGGTCCTCCTGCCTCAGCCTCCCAAGTAGCTGGGAGGCTCCCCGTGGTTTTATTTATAATTTTGGATTGAGTGGGGATAGGTGACGAGTTGATGCTACTGCAGTTAGACTGACTTGAATTTATCTGTGACTCAACTCTTAAAAATGATTCTGTTGGTCTTAACATTTTGAGTTTTGTGAAAGTTTTTAATACCATTTTGATTATTTTCATAGACGCTTTGAAAATTGACATTGTTCTCCTATTCATTTTCCTCTGTGATATTCTGAGTGCAGTTTAATTTATGGTTATGTAATCTTCACCTTTGCAGCTTATCTATCAATCTATCATTACTTTGGACCTTTGAAAATTAAGGTCCCACTGGGCCTGGCAGCTCTTGCCTGTAATCCTAACACTCTGGAAGGCCGAGGCAGGTGGATAGCTTGAGCTCACAAGTTCAAGACCAGCCTGAGCAAAATTGAGACCCCGTTTCTACTAATAATAGAAAAACTGAGGCAAGAGGATCGTTTAAGCCCAAGAGTTGGAGGTTTGTGTGAGCTATTATGCAGTGACATTCAACCCAGGGTGACAGCTTGAGACTTTGTCTCAAGAAAAAAAAAAAAAAAGAAAAAGAAAATTAAGGTCCCATAATTTCCTTAGTTCCTAAGGAACTAAACTTCCTCTTTTTCTTTTTTTTCCATTTTATCATCCAAATAAATCAGTTACTCCTCTCTTGGAGTTAGTTGCCTTTCCTACCCTGAGACTACCTGATAGAGAAACACTTCTGAAAGAGAAGGCAAAACTAGTATTTTAATATTAAAAACATTTTAATGTCAAAGAAGTTAAATATTTTTGAGTTGATGGCTTCTCCTCAAAGTTAAAAATGTTGCATAACTTATATGTATGTTTTTGACATCACTCTTAATGAAATTTTATATTAAGTATTTTAGAGTTTTTCATATTTCATATTAGAGATACACGCATATTAACTTTGAAAAATATTTAATAATATTATGATATTTAATAGTATAATAATATGAAGATCTTTGCTTGATGTAGAAAAAGGCACCTTAGTGGCTCATTTTGATTGAACCTGGCTGAGAGTTAAACATCTCTCATAGACTTGTTTAAATACATGACAACTTTATGATCCAGACATAAGGAACACATATTAATGTACAATTGTTGAAAATTGCTCCACTTCTAAAGTGGAAATTTCATTCACTTAAATAAGATATGACATATTTTTGCTTTCATACTGCTTTGCCAACTATTAACTGAGTAAAAAATAGTTTTCAACAGAGTCGTTTCTTTGTTGGGATAACAAATCAATTTGCAAGGTTAATGTCAAGTAGAGCTTAGACCCAGAAGAAGCTGTAAGGATTTTTTTGCAAAAGCTGCTTTGCTAAGAAAATAAAAGTACTGGGGAGGAAAACAGCTTTTTCCTTCCACATTTGGCTGTTTATACATTTCGTAATTGGTATACGTCGATTGATTTCTGACTTAGAGCATGTGTTACTAAATGTACTGTACAGATTTAAACAATTGTGGAAATAACATGCAATGCAAGGTATCTGGACCAAAGATGTGGACCGTGTCCTGTGTAACTAGGGTAAAGTGATCGACTTATCTGGGTCTTAATTTTCTTGCCTATTGTAAAATGAAAGGCACAGATAGTCCATTTTATAACTATTATCCTTGAATGTGGTTGGAGTCAATTTTCTTTTACTTTATTTTTGCAGTTCAGAAAGCTTCCTTGTTTTGAATTATTTCGTTTCAGTTAGTTATGAATATCTCTTGCAGGCATCTTCCCTCCATCTCTTCCATCTAGCTTGTCTCATGTTTTTCCTTCCCTCTCTTAGTGATGAATTTGGACTCCTTCTTGACACTGATGACAACTTCAGTATCCTTCTCATCACCTTGCAGACTTTAAACATAAATATGCTCATTGGTTTTAAGAAGGAAAAATGTATACATCAGGGCTATGAAACTTGTCTCAAAAGACTTCCTATCTTTTATTAAATGTCTGTTACCTGAACACAATTTATTTTTGAATGCAGAATGAGAGATAAAAAGGAGCTAGATGCATTTGAGAATGTAAGAATAGTCAAACATTTAAAGGCTTCCTGAAAGTGAGCACAGACAGAAATATATTAGCTAAGGTATTGTTTTTGCTGTGTGCTACTGATGAGGGTGAGCACCTGGCATATTTCTTCAAAAATTGAAATAGGTTTTCAAAACAAGCCAGTGAAATCTGGAGTCCTCGTTACAGATTGTAGGAGGATTTTAACTGCATTTTGTTTGGTCTTTAAGTTTTACGAATTTTTTTCATTAGTCTTTGTAACTTGATAAATGCCAAACTGATTTTTATTTCCCAAAAAAAATTTATATGATATAGCTTATGTTACGTGTTGATTATTATCCAGTACTTTAGTCAATGAAACATTTATTCAAAGCCAAAAATCAAGATACTTTAGTTGTATTTTAAGCGATTTCCTTTGAAAATAATTTTATACTTTTAGAATGTAAGTAAGTTCTCTAGTTAATCATGATCAAAAGTGAAGTTTAACGGATGAAGAAATTACTGCACCAACTTAGGCACGCAAGTCAGAAGACACGGATGTGACCTATAAAGGAAGGTCACACAGTGGGGTTTGGATCACATGGGGCAACACTTTACTCTTGACTAGATGTCCAGAGGTATTTTGACCAAAAAATATTCGATCTTGTCAAAACATTACCAAAGTTTCTATAGCACAGCTTATTGTGAAAAATGACAAGGGCTGGCTCGGCGCCTGTGGCTCAATCAGCTAAGGTGCCAGCCACGTACACCTAAGGTGGCGGGTTTGAATCCCCAGCCTGGGCCCACCAAACAACAATGATGGCTGCAACCAAAAAATGGCTGGGCGTTGTGGCGGGCGCCTGTGGTCCCAGCTACTTAGGAGGCGGAGGCAGGAGACTCACTTGAGCCCAGGAGTTGGAGGTTGCTATGAGCTGTGATGCCATGGCACTCTACCCAGGGGGATAGCTTGAGGCTCTGTCTAAAAAAAAAAAGAAAAAGAAAAAGAAATAATGTTATAGGCCAGGTCCTGTGGCTCACGCCTGTAATTCTAGCACTCTGGGAGGCCAAGATGGGCCTACTGTTTGCGCTCAGGATTTTGAGACCAGGCTGAGCAAGAGAGAGACCATGTCTAAAATAGAAGAATTAGGGGGGCAAGACACAGTTATAAGATGGACTTTACCTAACAAATGCAATCAGTGTAGCCTGGTTTCTTGTACCCTCACGAATCCT
>CAUYQV010116042.1:0-27102 GCA_963574575.1 Galagoides demidoff
CAAGCATGGTATGTTATTCTATTTGTTAACATTTTCAGCTATTTCTTTTCTTAGAGTTTCATAGTTCTCTTTATAGAGGTCTTTCACATCCTTTGTTAGGTAAACTCCCAAATATTTCATCTTCTTTGGCACTACTGTGAATGGAATAGAGTCCTTGACTATTTTTTTGGCTTGGCTGCTATTGATGTATATAAAGGCTACTGATTTATGAGTGTTGATTTTGTAACCTGAGATACTGCTGTATTCCTTGATTACTTCTAAGAGTTTAGTAGTAGAATCCCTGGTATCTTCCAGATACCAGAAGCTCTTTAGCTTGATCACATCCCATTTATTTATGTTTGCTGTTGATGCAATTGGCAGGGGGATCTTCTTCATAAAATCTTTTCCCAGGACAATTTTGTCCAGAGTTTTTCTCACAGTTTCTTCTAGAATTTTTGTCACTTTATATCTTAAATGTAAATGTTTTAGTACAGTGAGAGTCAATTTTTGTAACTAGTGAGTGGTGTGAATCCAATTTCAGTCTTCTACATGTGGCTAACTAGTTCTCCCAGCTACATTTATTAAATAGGAATTCTTTCCCCCAGTGTATGCTTTGGTTTATTGAAGATCAGATGGAGATATGTGGCTTGTTTTATCTCTAGGTTCTCTATTCTATTCCACAGGTCTATATCTCTATTTTTGCTGTTTTGATCATTGTCAATTTGTTATATAACCTGAAGTCTGGTAATGTGCTCCTTCAGATTTATTTTTATTTCTTAGAATTACATTGGCTATTCAGGATTTTTTTCTGGTTCTACATGAAACATAGTATTATTTTTTCAAGTTCTTCAAAGTATGATATTGGTGCTTTGATGGGCATTGCATTAAATCCATAGCTTTGGGTAGTATGGACATTTTAACAATGTTAATTCTTTCCAGTCATGAGCATGGTATGTTATTCCATTTGTTAACATCTTCACTATTTCTTTTCCCAGGTTATGTAGTTTTCTCTGTACAGATCATTCACATCCTTTATTAGTTATATTCCCAAGTATTTCACTTTCTTTGAAGGCATTGTGAAGAGTATTATGTCTTTGATTTGTTTCCCAGTTTGGCTGTGTTTGGCATATATGAAGGCTACTGATTTGTAAACATTGATTTTGTATCCTAAGACTTTACTATGTTCCTTGATCACTTCCATGAGCCAGTGGTTAAGTCCCTAGAGTTTTCTAATAAGATCATATTGTCAGCAAATAGTGAGAGTTCAGCTGAAACTCTTCAAGCCTGAAGAGGGTGGTTATCTGTCTTTAACCTTGTTAAACAAAATAATTTTGAACCAATGATTCTGTATTCTGCTAAATTAAGTTTCATATTCAATGGAGAAATAAAATCTTTTACTGACATGCCAACATTGAGGAAATTCACCATAAGACCAGCTCTGTAGGAAGTGCTCAAACCCATTTTTCATACTGACCAGCACAATAGACTATCAGAAACTAAGGACAAAACCTGGCTTCCACAATTGTGCAAAGGATAAAACAAAGCAACTGACCTCCACAAAACAAGATGAACAGAGCTCCATTATACTTACCAATTCTCTCAATAAATGTGAATAGTTTGAATTCCCCACTGAAGAGGCACAGGCTTGCTGACTGGATAAAAAAGTACAAGCCAACTTTATGCTGTATTTATGAAACACATCTAACTTCTAAGGAGAAAACAAGACTCAGGGTGAAGGGTTGGAAAACAATATTTCAGGCAAATGGATATCAGAAGAAAGCAGGGGTTACAATCTTATTTGCAGATACAATTGGATTTAAATCAATATAAATAAAGACTAAGGTGGACACTATATACCGGTCAAGGGAACAGCACAAAAAGAACACATTTCAGTCCTAAACATCTACATACTCAAATGCTCCCAGATATATAAAATGAACCCTAATTGATCTGTACAATATGATATCCTGCAACCATAATAACTGGGGATTTCAATACACCTTTGACAGAACTGGATAGTAGATACTCTAAGTAAAAATTATACAAAGAAACAAGGGACTTAAATGCAACCCTAGAACAACTGGACTTAATAGACATATTGTAGCAGCCCATATAGCTTATGGCAAGGAGGAGCGAGAGTTATAAGAAACAACTTAACTGTATAGCTCGGTAATGTAACACCTTTTTTATAAGGGTGTGGGGAAGGATTTAGTTCTCCTAACAAACATGAGAGCTTGTGACATGAGAGCATCAATGATTGCCAGTCTCTACACCTGTGGTGTTAAGAGCCATGGAGTGTGTCTATAAGAGGTTGGAGGAGAAGGCAGTTGGGAGCCTGCATTCTATCATGGATCCACTCACTCTGACTCTGTCACTTCTCCTGCCTGCAGAACACCTGCAGGACATCTCTCTGTGAAAGATTGCTAAGATGTATTCTTCTTACTAAGACTGCTTTACTCCCTCAAATACTGTCTCTCTCTCTCTCTCTCCCTTCTGCTGAAGCAAATAGCCCTCAGGCACCTAAGAGCAATTGTTCCTGAGCAAGGTAGCCTAGCAGTCTATATCCAGAACCTAAATAAACTGGGGGCCAGAGACCTGGCCAGTCCTGGGCTCCGATAAGTGGTAACCATGAATGGACCCCAACAACATATATAGAACATATTGTTCCCAAACTACTGAGTATGTGTTCTTCTCACCAGCTCATGGATCATACTCCAAAATCAATCATATCCTAGGAAACAAATAAGACCTCAACAAAATTGAAAGAATAGAAATTATACCTTGTATCTTTTCTGACTATAATGGAACAAAGGTAGAAATCAACTCCAACAAAAACCTTCATCCCCACACAAAGTAATGGAAACTGAACAACCTTATGCTGAATGACAGGTGGGTCAAGGAGGAGATAAAGAAGGATATCATTAGATTTCTCTAACACAAGACAATGAAGCACAAGCTATCAAAACTTGTGGAATACCTCAAAGGCAGTCCCAAGAAGGGAATTTATTGAATTAAATGCCTACATTCAAAAACCAGAAAGTGCCCAAATCAGCAATCTAATGAAACATCTTAAGGAACTAGAAAAGGAAGAGCAATCCAATCCCAAACCTAGCAGAAGAAAAGAAATAATTAAAAGTAGATCAGAAGTAAATGAAATTGACAACATAAGAACCATTCAGAAGATCAGTGAAACAAAAAGTTGATTCTTTGAAGAGATTAATAAAATCAGCACACCCTTGTCCAGATTAACTAGAAACAGAAAAATAAGATCTCTAATAACTTCAGTCAGAAATGAAAAAGGGAAAATAACAGCAGATACCATAGAGATATAAAAGGTAATCATTGCCTCCTACAAAAAACTCTATGCTCAGAAATTTGAAAACATGAAGGAAATGGACCAATACCTGTAATCACACTACTATCCTAAACTCAGCCATAAAGAACTAGAAATATCGAATGGACTGATATCAAGCACCAAAATTGCAACAAAAATAACAAATAATAAATCTTCCAAAAAAGAAACGTCCTGGACCAGATGGTTTTACACCAGAATTCTACCAAATCTTCAAAGAGGAGCTCATACCTATATTGCAGAACCTATTCCAAAACATAGAGAAGGAAGGAATCCTCCCAACACATTCTACAAAACAAACATCACCCTGATATCAAAACCAGGAAAGGACCCAACCAAAAAAAAAAAGGAAAACTACAAACCAATATCATTAATGAATATTGAAAACAAAATATTCAATAAAATCCTAGCAAACAGAACACAGTTACATATTAAAACAATTATACATCATAATCAGGTGGGTTTTATTCCAAGGGATGTAGGGTTGATTCAGCATATGTAAATCCATAAATGTAATTCACCACATAAATAGAAGCAAAACAATGACCATATGATTCTCTCAATAGATGCAGAAAAAACATTTGACAAAATTCAGCATCCCTTTCTGACAAAAACGCTTAAGAAAATAGGCATAGACCTTTGTCGAATACATAACTTGCAAAACTTCCTCTCCCCATTCTGAGGGCTGTCTATTTGCTTTATTTAGTGTGTTCTCAGCAAGAAGCTTTTTAATTTGATCAGCTCTCAGTAATGTATTTTTGATGTTGCTTCAATTGCCTGGGGTGTCCTCCTCATTAAAGTATTCTCCCAGGCCAATTTTATCAAGTGTTTACCCTGCACAATAAAGTTATTTGCACCAGATTGTTCATTGCAGCTCAATTCATTATTGCCAAGTCATGGAAGAAGCCCAAGTGCCCATCGACCCATGAATGGATTAATAAATTGTGGTATATGTATATCATGGAATACTATGCAGCATTAAAAAATGAAGACTTTACCTCTTTTATGTTTACATGGGTGGAGCTGGAAAATATTTTTCTTAGTAAAGTATTTCAGGAATGGAAAAAAAAGTCCAATGTATTCAGTACTACTGTGAAACCAATTTATAATCACTCACACTTGCATATGAAAAATGAAACACAACTATAGCCTAGGATGATGGAGGGAAGGGGAGGAAGAGGGGTAGGGAGGGGGGTGGGTCAGTAGAGGGAGGGTTGGTAGTGAGACCACACCTATGGAGCGCATTGCAAGTACAAGTTGGATCTATTAGGTGTAGAGCATAAATATCTTAATCCTGTAATTGGGTAAAAGTGGTAAAGGCTATGTTGTTTAGTAGGATGTAAGCATTCCAAAATTTGTACAAATAATCAACACATTGAATCCTATAATGGCATAAATGTATTTATGATCTATGTATGAAAGACTTAATAAAAAAATGAAAAAAAAAGAAAATATGCATAGATGGGACGTTTCTTAAACTGCTACTGTCTACTATAAACCCATAGTCAATATCATACTGAATAGAATAAAACTGGAAGCATTTTTATTTAGAACTAGAACCAGACAAGGATTTGCACTATCACCACTGCTATTCAACATAATGCTGGAAGTTCTAGCCAGTGCAGTCAGGCAAGACAAGGATATCAAGAATATTCAAATTCAGGGAAGGTGTTTTATTTGTTCTTTAAAAGTGAAGGTCAATGATAAGGTTAGAGGTAATAGGCCCTGGTGGGAAAATACAAATGGCTAGGAGATTTTGTACAGTGAATTTGACAATACCTATAAAATTTAAGAGTGCGCATATCTTTTGACCCAGCACTTCTTTTTCTAGAAATATCTGAAATATTTGTGTTAAAAATCTCAAAGATGTCTATATAAGGATGCTCCACACAACCTTCTTTGCAATTGCAAGGAACTAAAAACTACCTAAGTGTCATCAATGGGGGAAAGGCCAAATACAGTTATTTTGGTGGAATACTGTGCAGCCATTACAAAGAATGGGGCGGCTTTCCACTTGTATAGAAAGATGTTCAAGATGTATTAGATGAAAAAAAGGCAAAAAATTTAAAGCAGTATGGATAAAATGATTCAGTTTACAAATAACTTTATATAATACAAATATAAAAACTTTATCTGTATATGTCAGAATACAATGTTTATGAATGTGTATGTATGTATGTGTGTACATACAAACACCTACTGAAGTGTTTTTAATTACCAAACCCAATTCAGTTCCTGAGTTTGTTAAGAACTACGTTTGTGAGAATTCAGGTGGTGAAGGGTAACAGATTGTTTGAATCTATTTGGTTCTTGAGTTTCACAAATCAAGAACCGAGAGTTTAGATAGTAAGGGATTCATCAGAAAACTTATCTATATTCAGTTCCTGCTTGTGGGTAAAAAGGGTTTAAATAACAAGAGTTTGGAGGACAGCATGTGTGTAAATACATGTGTACACCTATTATTTTCAATGCAGAACCGTTCATGATGGTTATTTGTCTCTGGTGCTAGGACTGGTGGATGTGAGGTTGTTGAGTAGATATGGACACCTTTACCTTCTGAGCTGTTTGCAGGGTTTAGAAAAACATCATTGTGTATTATTTTCAAGATTTACAAAGCCTAGCTAATTAAAACTGGGGTCGCAATGTAGGGTTATATGGCACACCTCCTAGGTGAAGGACTTAACTGCAACTTGGACTTAGATAGATGCAAACAATGTAACCTAATTGTATATGGCCTTATAGTAATCTAAAATAAAAAAGGAAATAAAAAATAATTTTAAAAAGTGTAGTTATATGATAACTGAAAAGAGAAATAATTAGCTCTTCAAAAGGAGAAAATTGTTGTCTTTTTTGAAGGTGAGTTATTGAGTTGGTTTCTCAAGGTCCTGGTTAACTTCTCTAAAGGCAAGGTAAGGAGCAGGGCTTGACTGTTGTAGGGAGAGAGATTTGCTGGTTCCTTGAGCATTTCTCAGCTGATTTTATGGAGGCTGTTTCTGGTTATTGCTGATGGCTTCGTGGCGGTCCAGGATTAGATTTCTGTTCCTAGAACCTGGCTATTGTGGTGTGTTGGGAAAAATTGAAGGCTTGGAGTTAAAAAAACATAGCTTCTCATAAATTCTCCTCCTGTACATTCTCCCCCTTGTTCAGGTCCCACTGTCTCTCCCTGGGCCTTTATTTCCTCACCTAAAAGAAAAACAAGTAGGTTGGCCTTTCATGGTTGTTCTCCATCTTTCCTATTGCTCATACCCCTTTTATTCCCAAAATATATTCTGGCATCTACTATAAGAGATTATCAACATAGGTAATTTTTCAAAATTCAGAATGATTACAATTTTATGTTTTGGTAGCATGAAGGATGCAAGAAAAAGATCAGTCTTAATTATGAGTTATAGGTTGCACATGGTAAAGTGTTTGAGAGCCTCTGTTCCCATTGTGCAAGGGCCTTTGGGATGAGTATAGTGACTGTGCAATTTGGGTTTCATCAATATGGTATGTGTGGAGTTTACTAATCCCGTTCTGAGATAATACATGGCTTTGCTGTAGGAAAGTACTAATAGTACTCATGGAGTCAGAACAAGATGCTTTGAAGTCATCACTGCACAGTGCTACAAGACGTTACCAGGGAATAGGGGAGGAGTCAGGCTATGACATTTAACTTGTGTTTTTGTACCTTTTAAACAAATATGGCATGTCTATACCAATCCCCCAGTTGATATCTGTTGGCCTGGTATCTCTGATCCCTTCCACTCTGGTACCCATGCATTCACTGTCTTTTATGTGCTTCATGAATCTGTGGCTTTGAACCTGCAGGGATTGTTACCTATTATTGGTGATTCTCTGGGGGCTGCAGATGGAAGGATTGATTCAATCACCAGCAGGCTACTGAGGATAGCAGAAGGGATAGACAGCAGATTGTTGTAATAGTCTGTGTCCACCAGCAGGAATATGTTATATTACTCATTTACTGTGATGAGGGCAAAGTCTGCACATTTGGACATACTGTAAAATCCTGTCACCTTAGTTCTTGCTAAAGCCCTGATGAGAGCTTGCTAAGTGCTACTTGTCCTTGGATTTTCAAGGAGGAATTATTAATTGTTGTCTTCTGATTCATAGCCATAGAAAAAGAAAGAAGACCAAAATTCAAAAACTAAATCACATCATTTTTCACCTCCTCTTTCCAATATTGTCACCAATGTATTTTTGATAGGCCAAAATATATCTTAAGTAAATTCTAGAAAGACAACACAAATATTAGTCTGGCCAGGCTGCCATAACAAAATACCGTAGACTAGGTGGCTTGAATAACAGAAGTTTATTTTCTTATATTTCTGGAGGCTGTAAATCCAAGATCAAGGTGTTGGCAGGGATGATTTCTTCTGAGGTCTCTCATCTTGGCTTGCAGATAGCCACCTGTGTGTCCTCACATGTCTTTTATCTGTGCTCACTTACATGTGGTGTTTATCTGTGTGTCCTAATTTCCTTTTCTAATTAGTCAGATTGGATCAGCACCCACCCCAATGGCCTTGTTTTAACTTAATCACCTCTTTAAGGGACCTGTCTTAAAGTATAGTCACCTTCTGAGGTACTAGGAGTTAGGACTTTAACAATGAGTTTGGGGTGGGGGCAAAACTCAGACCATGACAGTAGGTTTAAGTGAATGATTGCCCAGAGAAGTTAATTTGCTTTCCTTTTTTCTTTTAGACTTCGATGACAGCATGTTTGTTAAGACCTCAACTCCTGAGGAGTGGATTGCACAAGGAGAATACTATGCCAAGCACCAGTGCTGGAAGGTAAGAGGTTGGATTAGGGGTAAAGGGGTGAGGAGTCCTTGTCCCTGGTGGCCTCATCGGACCTCCCAGGCAGGTTTCCTGATATTGTATTGTCACTAGCATAGGATGAGGGTAATGGTGCTTGTGCCAATTCTTCTGAAACATTAGGTCACCTTGAGCTGCGTGGAGCTCCCTCTCCTGCTCTTTCCCCAGTCAGTGCAGGCATGACAATCCTTTGTTTTGGCCAAGTGCAGCTTGTGCTCAATAGGCAAATGGAGAACCAGGGCCTTTGTTTCACCCAGGAATCCTTCTGTTTATTTTCTTTTCCTCCTGTACTCTCTGCTTAAAAACTTTTGTTGTTATCACACTGAATTTTAAAACAGTATCAGATTGGTCTCTGGTTTGTTTTTTCAAGCTGATAAGTTATAGATTGTACTGCTAATTTGAGTCTAGTAAGCCATGGGTTAAGCTTCATCAGTAGACTGCACTGACGATTTCCAGTGACAAGCCATCTTAGTGAGCCTGAGCAGTCTTCTTCTGGGAAATGTCATCTCTGTATTAGACCCCTTAAAATGTCCCCAAACTAGATTAAAGAGCCCTATTGCTTTCCCCATATTTAGCATCACAAAGTGTCAGGTAGGGCACCATGGCATGTAGGTCACCCATGAAGTAGTGGTAATGATGACTTTATGCAAGTCACAGACACTCAACTAAAACAGTGTCTTTTTGTTTTGTTTTAATCTAATAACAGGAAGTCTTACCTTAGGGTTGGTTCTGCAGCTCACAAAGTCAGCATAGGCCCAATCTCATTCCATCTCTTTCTCACGTCATCTGCACCTTGTCAGAGATGTTCCCCTTCATGGTTACATAATGGATGCTGTAGCAGCTCTAAGCACCCTATTCTCTCAGTAGCATTCCAAGCAGGAATGAAGGGCAGACACTTTCTTCTTATGGATCTCTTTTTCTATTATGAAGTTTCAGTGGATTTCTTATTGGTTATTTCTTATTGGTCTTCCACAAGGGAGTGTGGGAGAGCAATCCCAAATGGCGTTTGGAGCCCTTTATGGGAGGCAGATTTTGCCACCAGGCTCCAGAGAGAAGAGGGTGTGCTGTGTGGAATTAACAGTATCTGATATCACAGGCATGACCACACAAAAATGCACATTTCTCTAAGTTTTGACTACACCAGGCACCTGGAGTATCCCACACCTCAGCTGCAGGTGATCCTTCTTTGAAAGAACAACTGGATCTCGGTTTTGGACAGATCTCTTTCTTTCCTTTCTACACTTCAGTATTCATGTTAGGAAGCTCCAGCTTCTCAAGCTTTATAGGCAAGGTATCTACAGGTTCTCTTACCACTTTTGAACAAGTGATTTTACTTCGGAGGCCTTGTCCTACTGTTCCAATGATCCTTCCCAGTGAAGTTTAATGGAGTTGGGCCCAAGTGAAAGTACTTGGAAGTGATAAGGACAATGAAATCACAAGTCAAGACTTAACAAATGCCACAGTGTGAGGTGTTTGCTATCTGACATGTTGGAAGAAGGAATTTCTGATTCCTAGAGGGCTTTGTCTGCTGTGGTAGGGGAAATGGTTTAAGTCTAGGGTAAATAATTCACATTTGGGGCTTATCAACTACTTTCTGCCACATAAAAACCCCAAAACTTAGTGGCTTAAAACAAGTCATTTATGTATCTCACAGTTGTGTGGGTTGGGACTGGTGAGTTCAGCTCAGTAGTTAGTTCTTCTAGACTTATCCAGGCAACACATGTGTCTGCACTCGGCTGCCAGTCATCTTAACAGGTCTGTTTCTGGGGGTTGCCTGGCTCTTGGCTTGCGTGGTGGGGGTTCTTGTATCATGTGACCTCCAACCTCCAATAGGCTAGTCAGGATTTATTTACATGATGCCTGAGCAGTGTTCAAAGAGAGTGAGCAGATGCACGTAGACTTCTTGGCCTTGAAACTGGTCCCATGTCACTTCTGTTGAATTCTATTGGCTGAAGCAAGTCATAGCCTAGATTGGAATGGAGGGAAAATAGGCTGTGCTCTTAATGAGAGAAACTGCAGAGTTATGCTATAAAAGAATGTGGACAGATACTAGGAGGAGTCAGTGACTGAGACTACCTTTGTAATCTATTATAAAGGGCGAGAAAACAGAATTGCACTGTTAGAAGTTTGGATATATCTGGAAAGTATTTTCATAAACATTTAGTATTTAGCTACAGAAGTTGACTGAGCCCCCAAACTATTTGCTTCTTATCTTTGTTATATTTAGAAAGAAATACAAAACATTTGGCTGCTGTTGTAAAACCAAGAATTTATTTATTTATTTATTTTTTTATGGGGCAGGGGATGGGTGGTAGGGAGGGAAGGGAGGGATGATATGGGCAGCAGGTATGGGTATGAAATTACAAAGACATATAAAATCTTACCCTTTATTCCCTTCAGTACTCTGTTGGTGCTACCCATATGTGTTGCCCGTGGATTTCCAATTATTCATCCCTTTAAAAATATCTTTTGAATGTTTGAATCTAAAATCTTTTTAGGGGAGCCGGCACAGATGAGAATGTTATAAAAACCCTTCTCCTCGCCTGACTTTATTTTGACCCCGCTAAAGGACTTCAGGACTCAGGTGGTTTATTGAGTTTTTGGCTGCATGTCAATGAATGTTTCAGAACCACCATATAAGATTCATTCATTCAATAAATACCTGTTAAGCTGTGGGCCAAGCATTATGTTTAGATTTCAGGAATCTGATGGTGAGCAAAATAGGCACATAGACCAGTGCACAGTTCTAGCTGTGGCAGGTGTCACAGATGAGAGACCAGCTGCTCCCAGAACAACTTTCCTGAAAAGGGAGGCCATAGAAGCCTTCTATGAGGAACAGAGTCTTGATCTGAGGCTTGTAGAATGAATGAAGTTAACCAGGCAGAGAAAGGATGGAAGAGCATTTCAGTTAAAAGGAACAGTGTGTGCAAAAGCCCTGTGGTAAGGAGGAGTGTGGCACAGGTCACAGAATGAAAGGAAGCCCATGGGGCTGGGGAGGCGAGAGCAAAGAACATAAGGGGGAGAGATGCCATCCTGTCCACTTCATCAGCAAGTGCCACTTAGTCCCTCCTTTGCTCACACTGAGGCTTATGTCTTCATGCTAGGCAGAATATGAACTTTCTGCCCTGAAGCCTATGTTTTGAGACATGGTTTTAGCATTTCAGTTTTAGAAAAGCAACTTTCTGCTGGCAAGAATCAGGATGCAAGCTGACTCCCCTGTGACACTTGTCTGCCACCTTCTAGTCAGAAGGACTGGTAACACCAATCTGCATGCCCCAAGGATCTGGATGTTTTGTAATACCATCTTTATCCCCATTTCTACCTTCAGCGATCCACCAGCACCACAAGGTACCTGTTGTACTTAACAAATGTGTCAAAGCCACGGGGCCACTTTCTCCATGTCTCTGATCTGAGGCTGCTACTATACATGTATATAATAAAAAGGATGATACTTCTTGCCCATGGCTTTTGAAGGATTAAACAAGGTGTTCTTATGGTGGCTTATAAAAATACATATTCTGTACCCTTTCTGTGGGTACTTTAAAAGGAATCGTTGAATGTGAGGTATTAGCTGATAATACCATTGAGCTTTACTCTCTGAGGTTTTTTTCTTTAGCATACCTGTACCCTTCTGCTCCTCTCAGATTTATTGGGGGTGAGACTCAGTCTTTTGTTAGTACAAACATAATGCATGCTTTAACTCTTGTTCTGTATGTCACCTCCATTACCTTGCTGGGGGGGAAAAACCCTTTTGCCTATTTCAGGTTGCAGCCAAGTGTTACCAAAAAGGAGGTGCATTTGAGAAGGAGAAGTTGGCCCTGGCCCACCACACTGCCCTGAACATGAAATCCAAGAAAGTCAGCCCCAAGTAAGAGTCTTGCAGTCATCTCAAGTTTGATCTAATGTTAGATCAATATTCCATGGGCATGCTGTTTTGTTTCCTTTATCCCAGGGAAAAGGAGTTGGAGTATTTGGAACTGGCAAAAACCTATTTGGAGTGCAATGAGCCAAAGCTGTCCCTTAAGTGTCTGAGCTATGCCAAGGAGTTCCAGCTGTCTGCCCAGCTATGCGAGAGGCTGGGGAAGGTATGAACCCCAGCTTACAGTTGCTCTTGGGAGAACTAGGCTTTACTTGATTAGATTGAGATGGGCCCCTTAACCTCTACTTACAGCAAGAAAGGACTCTCATCTTTCCAAGGAGGGAGGGGCTGGCCCTATTGATTCCAAAAGTAGTCTTTTCTCTGTACTTGTTCAAACTTTTAGAAGGCTGTGAAGAAGACTCTGTGTGTATGTATACATGTACATATACATCTGTGTTAATGTTCAAGGGATGGTATTAACCATGGGGAGACCAAATGTTTCCAAACGGTGGATGGGTTTTAGAATATTCCTGCCTTTATGCTCACAGTCTGGAGTAGTCTGGCTTTTGCATAGAGTTTTTTTTTTTTTATGTTCTAGGTACTTATTCTAGATCTACACTGTCAATTCAGCAGCCATATGTGGCTATTTAAAATTTAAATTAATTAAAATGTAATAAAATTAAAAATTCACCTCTTCAGTCTCACTAGCTAAATCTCAAGTGATTATTGTTATAGAATATTTCCATCATTGCAGGAAGCCTCCTGAGACAGAGCTGCTAGTCTGGGGCATAGCTGCTCACAGAGTAGTTTATCAGGCCACAAACTATTATTTGTCTACAGCAAGATTAACACAGAAGATGAAAGTAAGCAGTTAGAAATTTTTATAGCCATTTGGCATTGCCATGACATACAAATGATGATTATTTTCTTATAGATTCATTTTTAAAGTATCATTATGATGGATTAGAAATTTAAAACAATCTGGTCCTTCACCACAGGTAGTGGAAGAGCCTATACTTGAGAAGCTGGCTGTTGTATTTTCCCCGTGTCAGGTTTTATGATTCTGCAGTAGGAAGGAAGACATTGTAAGGAGTGGGAGTGGTACCTACTGGGATCTTTGAAGCGTGACCATAAGTCAGTGTCAAAGACAAGGGATGCTGTCTGCCCTGCTTTGTGTTTATTGTGAGATGTGACTTGTTAGGATGTGGGAGATGGGATTGAATAAGGATATTGGAGAAGATATTTTAGTATGGGTGGAGGTTTGAGTCCTAGATTTGGGAAAGTAGAATAATTTTTAACCTCTCCAAGTTCCTTAACCTCCAACTTCCAGCCTTCAGTGTCACCACCCTGAATTCTAACCATTGTCCATAGGGGATAGGTCTATGCCTATCATTTTCTCTTTTTTGCCTACCAGTGCCTGCCTTGACTGAGCCAGAGACCCTTTTCTTATCTCCTTCCCCACCCTATACCCCTAGATTGCTAAGCTCTACCTCTGAAAATGTGGGTTGGGGTAGGCCAGGAAACCATGGTGCAGTCCAGGACTGCAGGACTTCAGCACCTGTAGGTTGTGGAGGCCATCTTGCTCCTCGAGGCACAGCATTCCCCCTTTCCATATATTCCACAGGCTCAGTCTCTAGACGCTTCTGCCTTCTCTCACCAGTACTTCTTAGCTCTAAACCCCACACATGGAAGAGTCTGGTCCCTTTCTTTGCTCAGGCCCCACCCTGGAAGGTTGTTTAACACTTAGTCAGGGGCAGACTTTTTGTGGGCATCTCACCCACAAGGCTTGGTAGCAGCCTTCTCCTAGATCCTTAGGCCAAATCACCTCCCTATTCCCAGTCCCCAAATATGTTCTGTCCCTGGAAGAAACATTTGTGCAGGTGCAATGGGAGCGTAAGATTTCCCTGCTGGGATGTCTATGCTTCTCTGCTTCCTGCCTCTCTCCAGAGAACAGCATTATTTTCCCTGAAAGCCTTTCCAGGTGCTTGCTTGGGATGGTAAGTGGGGCCTCCTTGCAGAGCATAGTAGGCCAGAGTGGGAAGTTGCCACTTAGAGGTAGCCCATTTTTCAGTCCCTCTAACTAACTGGGCACGCACTTCACACCTAATAGGGGTCTTCTTTCATGCACAGGGATTTTTCTTCTCATTAATCAGCATTGTCAAAGAGAGGAAAAGGGATGGGTTGGTTAGATGTATTGGTTATGGGGCTTCATTGATTATAGGAACTCCTTTATCTTTGGACATACAAGAACCCTGTACCTGAATCTTGCTTTTTATTTTTGCTACTTCATGTAGCTTGTCTCATTAAATGTCACTCAACTATGATTTTTTAGAGGGCTGGGCATGTATATTTTGTTTTGTTCCATTTTAATTTTGTTTCCTTTTTGGACCTCAGAATTGTGAAAATAAATATTCAACAAATAGGAAGACACCCTGCTGTGTGCCAGGCACCATGAATGCTGGATGGCTATCAGCCAACAAAGTGGAGGCCTCTGCCTTTGCAGAGCTTCCCTTTCCATTGTGAGAGAGACATGAATGGATCAGTAAATAGTGTCTCACATGTCAGGGGTGCTGAGGGCTAAAGAGAATACTAGAGCTTGTTAAGGGGAGAATGTGTTGAGGTTACTATTTTAGAGTCAGAGAACTGACTTTTGAACAGAAATGATAAAAACAGTTGCTGGAGCATGTCACAGGCCAAGAACCTAATGGTCAAAAGCCCCAAGGTGGAAGCATTTTGGCAAGTTTGAAGAACAGCAATGAAGAAAGTCTGGTCAGAGCAGAATGAGGAGAAAGCGGTCAAATGAGCAAGACAGGGTGGCAGGGACAGATTTGCAGAACCTTGTTGGCTGAGGTGAGGACTAGATTTTGTTCCAGTGTGATAGGGCACCAGTGGAAGGTTTTGACTGCAGGAGTGACTTGAAGCTCATTGTTGGGATGCTCTATGGAGAAGTCAGTAGGGCAGCAAAAATAGAAGCAGAAAGACCAGTGAGGAGAGTCTAGCAGCAGCTTAGGCTGAAATGATAGGGCAGGGGCTGCCATGACAGTGGTAGAGGTGGTGGGATAGGGACACATCTGGGCAATGTTGGGGAAGTTAAGCAGATAGGGTTAGCTGATGGGCTATATGGGAACTGTGAGAGGAAGAGGAGTTGAAATACTCTTCTGTTCACAGCAAACCCACCATCGGTGGGCACAAGGCCCACTTATTGGGTTTTATTTTGTCATCTTCTTCTTCACAGCTTCCCATTCCTTTTTCATTGGCAGCCATTCTAGTGCATTTAATACCATGTATATGTCCTCAGATTGCACTGTTGAAGAATAAATAGTAGTATCTTCTACATATATATACTTTAAGCTTATCTAAATGGCATCTTATTCTGTTTTTCATTTTTCTACCTCCCACTTTGGCATGATGGTCTGGTTGCATTTCTGACTATTGTATCTTCTAGAGTGGGAATCCACTGCACTGACTTTTCCATTCCCCTAGTGATGAATGTCCAGAATGCTGCTTTCTTCTGGCTGCCATATGCAGTACCATGGCATAGCATTTCTTCTTATAGTCCTGTTCAGGCCTTTTTTGAGATGTGGTGCAGGAGTGGGCTTGCCAGCCCCAGGTTATGCATATACTTCATTTTACTAAAGATGGCCACTTTGCTTTCTAGAATGGCTATAGCATTTTGTGCACAAGGGTTCTGTGTTCCCATATTCCGGACTATGTTCAGTGGGTTCTGATTTTCTACTTTTTGCAAACCTGGTGGCTGTATTTCACTATAGTTTTGGTTAAAACTGATCATTAGTGAGGTTGACATCTTCACTTATTTGTTGGTTGTTCAAGTTTCCTCCATTGCAAGCTTTATAAATAAGATATAAAAAACCTATTTATATCTTTTGCCTAGTTTTCTGTTGTGTTTATTGGCAAGTCTTTATTTATTTATTTATTTTTGTTGCAGTTTTTGGCTGGGGCTGGGTTTGAACCCACCACCTCTGGCATATGGGGGCTAGTGCCCTACTCCTTTGAGCCATAGGTGCTGCCCTATAGGCAAGTCTTTTTCTTGTGTTGCAGAAATCCTTCTTATATTCTGACCTGCCAGGTCCCATGTGGTAGCCACTAGCCACCTGTGACTCATTAACTTTAAATTAATTAAATTAAATAAAATTAAAAATCAATATTCAGGTGTGGCTCGTGGCTAGCAGATTGGATAGCATCAGATATAGAAAAATTCCATCTTTATAGAAAGTTCTCTTGGCTGATCTAGATGTCTTCTAGTAACTTTATTTCACATTCACTTTGTTGAATAGTTTTGATGTAATCAAATCTATCAGTTTTTCTCCTGAAATTTGTGCTTTGGGTTTTTTTTTTTTTTTTGGAAGACTTTATTTGTTGAAGGAGTTAAATGAATGAAAACTCCTTCCACTTAAGTGTCACCTCAAGGTCACAAAGATATCCTCATACATTTTTCCTCAGTGGTTGTCCTATTTAGAGCTTTAATTCACCTGGGGCTTACCTTTGTGGATGGTGTAAGGTTGGGATTTACTCTAATTTTTTCTCTGTATAAATTGGTTTTCCTAACATTATCTATGTTTTAGGGTTTTTAACTGGATTCTAATAAATAACATGCAACCATTTCTTTATTATTTGTGGTATTGGTTTATTTTTAAGATTAGCATTATAGGGCAGTGCCTGTGGCTTAGTGGGTAGGGCACTGGCCCCATATATACCAAGAGTGGCAGGTTTGAACCTGGCTCTGGCCAAACTGCAACAGAAAATAGCCAGGCATTGTGGCGGAAAAAGAAAAAAATTAGAGTTATGTTATGATTACCCAAAAGTAATTTTTTTACTCCATCCTAGATAAGAGATGCTGCCTATTTCTATAAGCGAAGCCAATGCTACAAAGATGCTTCCAGATGCTTTGAGCAGATTCAAGAATTTGATCTAGCACTCAAAATGTACTGCCAAGAGGAGCTTTTTGAAGAAGCCGCTATTGCAGTGGAAAAGTAGGTGGTTTGATTCTATCCATTTTCCTTCCATTCCTCCTACTTCTCTCTGGGGGCACATTGCCATGGGTGGTGGCGCCCTGATGCTTCTGAAGTGGCTTTCCATTCAAGTGGTGGCCTTGATTCTGAGTTAGGTGCACCTTGAGAGCAAGACTATGTTTTCCACTCTCTTTATACGCTTAGACAGTGTCATTAATAGAGGGAACTGAAAGAGATGAGGGTGTGTTACGAGTGTGTATACAACAGGATATACTGACTTTGATCAGCAGAATAAAGGGAAGCCCTTCAGAGTTTCACTAATCTCACAAATCTAGCCACATGTACACCTGGCAAAAGAGAAAAGTTGTAATTTGGATAGTAAGGGGAAGAGTATTGTAGTCATTAATGTGTGTACAGTCCCTATTCCAGCCTTTTCCATTAATCACATATCAAATAGGATAGAGTTAGAGTCCCAAAATGATATCAGGGTTTTATGAGAGCCTGGAGTTTTTTCAAGGGTAGTTTTGACTATGCATAGCTTTATAGATTTACTTTACTACTTAACTCCCCCTTGCTTCTATTGCGTCTCCACTATATTTCATTAAGCACACTAATGTCAGATTAAAGAATAAAGACTTTATTATTTATTATTATTATACTGATAACAGTATAAATCAGGCATTTATAAAAATGCTTGAATGCTTGACAAGTTTTGGTCTTATTTTGCAATACCTACATATGGGAGTTTTATTTAAGTTGCTCCAGGATGTACTTTGGAGGAAATTTTCTATTAGTTGGGTAATAGTAAGTTGACATTTGTGTCTTCTGCCTTTGCAGGTATGAAGAAATACTAAAGACCAAAGCTCTTCCCATTTCTAAGCTGTCTTATTCTGCCAGTCAGTTTTACTTAGAAGCCGCAGCAAAGTACCTGAGTGCAAATAAGATAAAAGAAATGATGGCTGTCCTCTCAAAGCTAGACATAGATGACCAGCTAGTGTTCCTAAAGTCTCGGAAATGCCTAGCAGAAGCCGCAGACTTGCTAAACAGGGAAGGTCGGAGGGAAGAGGCTGCTCTGCTGATGAAGCAACATGGCTGCCTCCTGGAGGCTGCTAGGCTTACTGCTGACAAGGACTTTCAGGCCTCGTGTCTGCTGGGGGCTGCCCGCTTCAATGTAGCCAGGGATTCCGACGTGGAACATACCAAGGCCATTCTGAAAGAAGCACTTGAACTCTGCTATCAAACCAGCCAGTTGTCTGGTATCGCGGAGGCCCAATTCCTTCAGGGAGTAATCCTAAGAGACTTTCAGAAACTCAAAGATGCCTTTTTCAAGTTCGACACCCTCAATCACTCAGCTGGAGTGGTGGAAGCACTCTATGAAGCAGCTACCCAGTGTGAGGCTGAGCCTGAGAAGGTTCTGGCCTTGGCTCCGGGGGGCTTGGAAGTCCTTCTCAATCTGGTCAGGGCCCTAAAAAGAGTGACTAACAATGCTGAGAAAGAAGTGGTCAAATCTTGCTTTGAGTTTTTTGGGATTTCCCAGGTGGATGCCAAGTATTGCCAGATAGCTCAAAATGACCCTGGGCCCATATTAAGAATAATTTTTGACCTGGATTTAAACTTGAGGGAGAAGAAAACAAAAGATCATTTCTTGATAACTACTGACCAGGTGAAATTAGCCCTAAATAAACACCTTTTAAGCAGGCTGTGTCAGATTACACAGAACTTGCTTGGAAAGACTTACCCAGCAATCTGCACAAGGTTTCTTGTAGGCTTAAAATGTGAAGAGGAAAACTGTGAAGCTTTTCACAGGCCTCTGCGGCGTTGTGAGGCTAAGTGTTTGGTTCAGTCAAAAATGCACCTTGTGGCAATCAATGGATTGCTTCTAGAAGCCAAAAAAGTATTCCCTAAAATTTTAGCTGAAGAACTTGAAGAAATTGACTATATTTTGTCTACAGATAGGTATGACATTTGCAGATCCTTCCTGAATGTCCTCTTCCCTAAGCATTTCCATCAGAGAGTGTTGTCAGAGAACCCCATGGCATGCAAAGAAATCCTCAAACCAAATTACAAATCCTTCCGGTTCTATAGGTTTGCTTTGAAAGAGTATGTCTACTTTCTGTTTCAAAATGAAAGGGCACGCAGCCGCCGGGAATCCACAGACCTGTGGCTGAGTGCCATGCAAGCTTTCCTTCTTTCCTCCAACTACCCAGAGGAATTCGAAAAGCTGCTTCACCAAGAAGAGGACAGTTACAACCGGGAGCTCAAGGCTTTAGAGTCTGAAAAAGAAGAAAGGGGCAGGGATAGAGACAGCAGGATGAAAGGAATAGAAGGGAAATATGGTATGCTCATACCCAACAAGGATGATGAAAGCACAGAGAAGACCCACCTCTGTTTCATCCGGCTGCTGGAGAATTGCATTGACCAGTTCTATGTGTACAGAAACCCAGAAGACTACAAGAGGCTCTTTTTCCGTTTCATGAATGTTCTTGTCAAGAGGTGCAAAGAACCGCTCATCCCCAGCATTGGAAACACAGTGGCCCTGTTGGAGTTCCAGTTCATCCACTGTGGGGTAGTGCTGGCCCGCCTCTGGAAGAATGCCATCCTGTGCCTCCCCAAGAGTTACATTGCACTCTTGCACTACTGGGAGTTCCTGTTTAACAAGAAGGACAAGGACTTTGGGGACGTGTTCTCCATCATTCAGGAATACAAACCAAAGGATGTGACAAGAGCCATTCAGGATTTCCGGTTCCACCTCTCCTATCTCGTCAAGGTGCTATGTGGTTATGAGAATATGCACTTCAATGTCCTACTCGATGCCTTCAGTGAAATAGACTGTGTGGTCTCAGGTGAGGCAGAGCGGACAGTGGTGCTGTGCTTGGTGATGCTAGTGAATGCTGGGTTCCTGCGGCCATCCTGCAAGCCTCTCCTATACCGCCATTTTCAGGAGATTGAGATGAGGCTGGAGCTCATGAACATGGACTTCCCAGACCAAGTTCCCGAGAGGCTCCTAAAGGTGGTGAGGCGGGTGTTAATGGCAGTCAACGTGAAGTCTGTGGCTGAGGCACTACAGGACCTACTCTTTGAGCGGGATGAAGAGTACCTAATGGATTGCCACTGGCGATGGGACAGTGCGCAAACCAAAGGATCCGTGGTCCGTGGCCTCTATCATGAGGAGGTCAGACTGAATCGCTTGCTGTGTGTGGATCCTGTGGACTACTTAGCTGAACCCGAGTGTGAGTTTGGTCAAGATGAGACAGATGAGCTGGCATTAGAAGACCGAGACCACCTCCTGGCCACCATTCTTTCCCAGAAGCAGCGGAAGGCTTCCATCCAGCGGAAATTGAAGAGGGCGTGTCTGGTGGTGTCTCTGTGCATTAGTTGGAGGAGAAGGGTGGGCACCCAGATGGAGCACATCAGGGAGGAGGCCAGGGAACCTAGGGCTGGGAACTTTAAAAGGGCTGATGTGGATAGGACTCAGTGCGACCTCTGTGGGGTAAAGTTCACCCGCAACCCTGAGAACTATTTCAGCCCCAGCAAAGCATTTGAAGGAGTGACTTCAGAGGGTATGGTCCTTTCCAGGTCTGAGCTGGAAGGGAAAGAGTGTCGGGAGAGGAACAGTGAGTCGTATGAGCAGCATATCCATCTAGAAGGCCACCGGAGGCAGCAAGTGGCCTACCAGAAATATTCAGAATTTTTCCTTGAGAAGGTAGACCCAGCCATTGAAGAAGGAAAATTGGTGGTGCAGGACATCGAACAGAGTGTGTGGATCCACAGTCACCTGGGCTATAAAGAGCACAGCCACATGTTGCAAAGGAAGGTCCAGGAGCACATCAAAAGGGTCTCCGATATGGTAGAGGATCGCTATAGGCGGAAGGCCTGGGCTGGTGGTAAGAGTCTGTGGAGATGGGGTGAAGGTCTGAGAATGCTTGTCAGAGTTAAATTCTTTGTAGTGACTTTTGACTTGGGGATGATGGAATCTTGGCATTAGCAGAATGTAATTGTGAAGTGTACATTTTCAAATTACTACAAAAGCTCATTGTTAGGACCACTCCTTACTCAATTATAAGTTTGTGATTATCTTTGGTGGAGATAGTTTCTCCAGGTGCTACAGATGAGAAAATAGTTTGCTAATTCTATGAAGAGGATATCAGAAGAATGTTTAAACTTTAAAGCCTTAATAAAACTCATTAAGGCTCTCCTGACTCATTCACTTAATGATTTAATAAACACCTACTAGGAGCTAAGGTCTTGGCTAAGATCTGGAAGCATGTAGCTGATCTCCCTTTTAGGAGGTTCTTTAAGTCACACCCAGTGCCAGTCTTCAATAACGAGAATTCTTATGTGGTCTTAGAATCAGGTTTCCTCTACTTATTAGCTACTTCTTAGCAACACAGAGTAGAACTCAGTGAAATTGTAGATTTTAAAATATTCTATAATTCAGATACTCTTTCCAGTTTAAGCATCCTGGAAAGATTTGAAATCGGCAGTATCTGCAGACAATCAGTAATGGCATAGGCTAGCTTTTAATTATAGTTCATGTTTGTGGTGGCAGAAGGCAACTTTGGGTCACTTACCCTGTAACAAGGAGAACTCTCCTCAGAGAAAGCACAGAGACCAGCTCTTGGGACGTGGGGACTTTGGCTGAGGTACATGGTGTTTAGTCCCTGCAATCACCTCTTCACTCAAAGCCCATTGTTTGGTTTCTGTAGCAGAAGAGGCGATGACTCTGCTAGTCAACATTCTGATCCTATCTGTCAGAGATGCACGGGAGTGGCTGATGAAAACAGAACTCTGTTTAAAGGAGGAAGGTAAGGAGTCCTTTATTCCAGGGACAGCTAAGAATTTGGATGCTATGATACTTGAGACTGCTGGCTCTGAGGTGAGTCTAAAGTGGGGCTGCCTAGTGATGTCAATAGTCTCTCACTGTTTAGGATTGAAACCCCCAGTGAGTCAAATTATAAGCAACATTAATATCTGAGTTTTCCCATCTGACTTTGACACCTGTTGTTAAAAACCTCTTGCTGTTCACTTTTATTGGTGTTTAATCACTGTGCATACTCCATGCAGTAACTCCCAAGGAGAAGCAAAGTATTATAAAGCCATCCCTTGATAAATATATTTTACTGTGTCAATCAGTTATTTAATGTCAGTGGATATTTGAGTGTCTAGTATGTATTAGTGATATTCTGGGCCTGAGGATACACTTTTGAATAAAACAAAATCACTGGCTCTGCGCCTGTGGCTCAAGTGGCTAAGGCGCCAGCCACGTACACCTAAGGTGGTGAGTTCGAATCCAGCCCGGACCCGCCAAACAACAATGATGGCTGCAATCAAAAAATAGCCAGGCGTTGTGGCGGGCACCTGTGATCCCAGCTATTTGAGAGGCTGAGGCAGGAGACTCGCTTGAGCCCAGGAGTTGGAGGTTGCTGTGAGCTGTGAAGCCACAGCACTCTACCCAGGGGGATAGCTTGAGGCTCTGTCTCAAAACAACAACAACAAAAAAATCATTGGAGAAACTTGCTTGCATCTTCCTAGAGAGGGTTAAAAGCTTGGGTGGAGTGAATCAGGTTTCTTTTCTGGCAGTGAGAATTATCTTGCCAAGTTCTGTGTAATCAGAATGTCTTCCCTCTTTCCTATTCTATTGCACCTTCCTGACTGGAACCACATTTCTTCTTGCTCTAAGTATTTCATAGACTCTGGATGCCCCTGGAAAATCCAGATCCCAGAACTAGGGAAAACTTGAAGGTACTTGGCAAATGTCTATGCTGATAAAAAATATTTAGCATATAATTCCTTCTGGGGACTGTGATTTTGTGTTTATTTCAAAATGAAGATAATTGGTATACCACCTCAAGTGTGTGGTTGAATTTAGGTTTTGTTTGACTTCTTTATTATCATATAAGGGCCTCTAAAATAAGGACAGAGGAACCAGCCTATAAAAGAGCTTAATTCTGGACAAAGATGTTTACTTTGGCTCTTCTAGAGAAGCAACATCAGTACTCTAAGGAAAATACTCTTTGGTACCCTGGAGCATTTTATTTCATTAATTTAAAACAATGATTACAGAGACATTAGATTTTATTAGAATGTTAAATTTTACAGTGGAGTGTAAAAAAAAATCATCTTCTGTTTTTTGCTTTCTAACCAGGTATTGTTCAGGAAGATGATTATGAAGATGAAATTGAAGACTTTGGTGAGCTCCGTCCTAGAAGGCGTTCACGGAAATGTGGAAAGCAGAGAAAATACTAACGTCCAGGACATGACACGGCTGCTGCCTGTTATACCTTCAGACTATTCCATCCTGACTTAGAATTCTGAGTGCTGGCTTAGAAGAGAAAAAGAATGTGAATTAGTGTTACAAAAATGAGTAGGGGAGTCCAACAAAGCCTTGCTTTTTGTTCTTTTCATTTGTCTTTCAATGGTAGCTTAGAGTCTGTTTGCTCCCTCAACTACAGGGACCTCTTAAGTGTTTTCCAAGTAAAGTCTAACAGTATTAGTTCCTCCTGCAAAACATGTGTAGGTTAGAGGAGTTGTAGTTGACTGTTGGGACTTCTCATTTCAGAGTCCCCAGGCTTTCTGGCTCATCCTCAAACTGACATAAGTCAATAGCAGGGGCCTAGGTGTTTAAGACAGAGACATCCCTCAGCTCATAGTTACTGCTTCTCTGGGCCAGGAAATCCCTCTATGGACCCCTCATCTGCCACACTGCTACAGCATTAAGTAATAAAGGAGCTGTGTGTGCTTGGGGTTTATGTGAGCCCTGATAACAGGGAAACCCCTGATACCAGGCTGCATCTGGTTATCTCTACATTTGTAATGTAGTTGTTTCCATTATGAATGTTAACCATTTCTCCCTGTGGCAACTTTTCTGCCTTCTCTTCCTCCATTTTTTGTGACCATTCTTAGCAACCTGTGCAAGTCATGGTTAGACTACCTCAGAATGTAGTCAAGAATTTGCCCAGCACCCTTTGGATATCCTTTCTCTAGAGAGAAATGCTGGGGAATGTTGCTGGGGGCATTCCCAGCATGCCTTTCCAAGGTGGTCCTAACTCTGCCTTGGCTGTGGTGCAGATATCCCGAAAAGTATTTTGTGTGTAGCCTTATATGTCTAGTTTTCTTGGTTTTCCCTGGCAAGTTTGCCACCAGAGCTTAGATGGACATTCTGACGAGTTTCTACCCATTGAGCTCATCATGGTAGGATTATTACCAGCAGAGCTACAGGTTAGTTAAAAGCAAGTGGACAGAGGAGGAAGCCACCTTTATAGTGCCAATCCTTTAGGATTTGGCTGTGAATCACTGCCACATGGCTGACTTAGTGGGTAGAGGCCAGGCTGTGGGCCTTTCTGCAGGAGGCCATTGCTTGTGCCTTCTACCATTGAGCCAGCAGCCCTCAGTGTGGTCCTACTTGGGAAGCTCTCTTGCTTCTCTAGAGTCACTGCCCACCCCTACCCTACCCCTTCACTCAGTCTAGTGTAAAAGGCCAGATTCATGCTGGTCCTTGATTGTTTTGTCCTCACAGCAGAACCACCGCTTTTTTCCCCACATTGCTCCTGCTTTTGCTGCTTATTGTTTTCATTGTCTTTCTGAATGACTCTGTTCCCTTAAAATGTTTGTTTCTGATTTTTATTAGGTTATGTTTCTAATTTTTATTTCAGGTTTTTTTTTATGAACTTTACTTGATAGAACAAACAAAACTACAATCAAATCTTGCTGTATTATTACATTTTTATAAAGTTAAATCATTTCTCTTACCTGTTGCTACTGTTTTGTTTATTTTCAATCTCTACTCAGAATAAAAGGGATAAATTGTGGAGCTGATTTCTTCTGGTCAGCTGGTTGATGCTGGCCAGGACAGATGTTCACAGTGCCTTCTGAAACTGAGAAGTCCAGGGATAGAGAAATGAAACTCAGTTCAGGGACTCAAAACTGGTTGAAGTATTTTTGAGGTCTGCCTTGTGCTTATTTTTTCCAATTAGGATGCTCCTGAGCATGCAATGTTTGGACTATAAGAAGTTTTGTCCATGCCATGTACCAGGCCTTTCCCCAAAGACGGAATGTTGCCCTGGGAGGCCGGAGACCTAGAATTGAATCCCCTAGTCAGCTGTGTAAGCTGGAGTGAGTTAGATCTATTCAACATTGATTCCCTAAGTACAGCACCACCTTCAGGACATCATGATCTGGTCTAAGAGAGAAATGGAAATGTGAGAAAGCAGTGGTGATAGAAATGTGCGTTGCATGGGTAGTGGCAGCACTTTATAAAAAAAAAAAAAAAAACAAAAAACCTAGTGGTCTAGGTCTAAGTTGGTCTAAGATCCCTTACTTCCTGATGCAGAGTGGTTCTGCAAACTGTTGCCATGGGTTTGAATACCCTCAGGTCTTGGTGCTATGAGGTCAGTGTTTGCTTGTGTTGGGTGGGCAGGGACAGCTGAGTCTTTGCTAGCAAAGCATCTGGTCCTATTCTTCAAGATTAAAGAGGCTCAGAACTGGAACAGATGATCCCACTGCCTTCTATATCAGCACTGTTCAATAGCACTACCTACAGATGACCTGCAAGAATCTATCTCCTCAACTTGTAAGGCTCCTTAAAGTATGGGTGTGGAGATTGGGATAGAAGAATGGAATGCAGCAGAAAGAACAGTAATTTCCATTAATGACCTGAGTCCTGGAGCCCAGTACATTTGTAGTGGCTTTGGGGGTTCTGACCTATAAGTCCAGGATGGGGGTATATGTCAGGGATCCCCCAAACCATTCTCAGGTTTGGTAATTCACTCACAGGGCTCACATATTACAACTCAGTATGAGTTGTAATTGTGACTGATTTATTATAGGGAAATGCCAAGTACAATCAGCAAAGAGAAAAGGCATGTGGGGACCAAACCTGGGGGATGCCAGGTACAAGCTTCCAAGGGTCCTTTTCATAGTCATATGGGACAGGATTAATTCCCCAACAGTGAATTGTGAAAAGTTGCTGTGTGTGTGCAATATTGCCAATCAGGGAAGCTCAGCAGAGACTTAGGGCTTAGGATTTCTTGGGACTGGTCATATTGTTATCTTCTACCTAGCATTTACATTGTAACAAAGTCCCACAAACAAAGAAGTGTTGAACATAAACCACATTGTTTATAAAAACAGTTTAGGCACCGGGAGCCAATCCTGTAAATTCTGGGAATGGTGGAAACCCTCTTGAAATCTAAGTTCTAAATGTCAGACAAGGCCTTTCAAAGGGCTACTTGTGATTTTCTGCACAGAGGGGGTTCCTCAAAGTTAAGGCTTTGTCATGATCATCCCACTAGCTTGACTTATGGGCACCTCTGTATATTCAGTTGCTGGATAAGCACGCACTATTCATGTCCCCAGTCCAGGGAGTGAATTGTCAGGGACAATTCATTTTCCAAAAAGCCATCGTTTAGAAGAAACATTCCCTAACTGCCTTAGACACTGACCCCACTTCCTGGCCTTCTGAGTTAACCTATTCAGAATGCTGTTTGATTCTCTTGAGACCTGCTAGGGAAAGGGAGAGGGCCTTATGCCTCTGATGGCTGTTCCCTCTCTCCCTCCCACTAAGACACGCATACTCTGACTGGATCATTCTTAGCCAAGAGCCCTTTTTTCAAATTCCCTCTGGGACAGGAGTCCAGTCTTCCAATGATTGAAGAAAGGACAAAGCTGAGATGGGAGCTAACAGCATCCCAAAGCTCTGTGCTAGCATCTTCATATCTTAGCAAATCACTGCTAGGGACACTGAGGCCCAGAATATATGACTTACCCTGAGTTACAGAGCCAATTCAGAGTAGGACTAAGGCTTAGAACTGGGTTTTATGATGCCAGCCAACACTCTGCTAAGGACTCAGGCACCGGGGTCAACAGAAAATGCCAGCAATTCTTTCTTGGGGCTCATCACGTTTGCTCAGTATTGGTACATAGAGCATGCCAGTCTTTGGGCATTTAAAGAGCTCATTTCTTTCAATCTTCCACTTGTCTTCAGAATAGTATTTTCTTTTTTTTTTTTTTTGAGACGGAGCCTCAAGCTATCCCCCTGGGTAGAGTGCCATGGCATCACAGCTCATAGCAACCTCCAACTCCTGGGCTCAAGCGAGTCTCCTGCCTCCGCCTCCCAAGTAGCTGGGACCA